>APFE031379823.1:161437-176680 GCA_000404065.3 Pinus taeda | reverse complement strand
TTTTAGGTTCTAGGTAAAACAATGGGAATAAATAAATTAATTAATTAAAAATTTTATAAAACTATTATAAAAATAAATAAAAATAAATAAGAAATCATATATATAAATGTCGGCTTCTTTATAAAAATTAGGGATCTAGGTTCATTTATACCCAGGTCGGAAGGCTCTTCTCTCAATAAGCTTTCATTCATATTATTTCTGATTTAGTTTTGATGATGGACCCCCTTTGGGGTTTGAAACGTTGACAGAATGAGCACGAAATTGTGGATAATCCGGATCATGCCACTGCAAAAAACTACCACAGAAGCTTAAAATCTAGTAGAGGTTATCATTCTTGGAGAGGATTGAGATCAATGGGAGGAGCTTCACAATATCAAGTCACAAGTTTTATAGCTCCTTTATGTTTCTGAAATTAATACAAGCAAGCATTCCTTCTCACTTCATTGTTTAATGGATTAATTGATCAATTTCATGGATGGTTTATGATCTAGGTTTGGGTGTGAAGAAGGACCCTTCCAAGACCTTTTACTTTAGTGATGTGTTAAATTGCATTTTAAAAGAACATATATAAATACATCTCCAAGGGGAAAAGAAGAGGAACATAACAACCATCAGCACATGAAAACATAAGATGTTGATAACGAAGTTCGTCCAGGAGGGACTACATCTCCTTGCCCTAGTGTCAAGATGGTGTAGGTCATTGCATTAAGTGTTATCAATAAAGATGATGTACACAAGAGATGATGTCGCGATCATACAAGGAAAAATTCCCTCACGCAGGAGTGGCTCTAAGACAAGTTCCACAACCAGAACTCTCAGTCAAAAGACTCCTATCAGTATGACACAAAAACATGCATGATAAACATGGCATAAAAGGGATCTCAAAAAACATGCATGTTGACTACAAGAGTATCCCAACAACATATAACAAGGGATCTCAAAATGTAACATGACAACTCATGATAGCAGGTACATGACATAGAATATTCCACATCAAATCAAGCAAGGAATCATGAAAACATGTAAGAAACAAGATCCTGCATCAACATCAATCAAGGATCCGTGCAACATACTGTATAAAGAATAATTACATGACAAATAATCATATACCTCACTACAAAGCCATATGAAGAAGTAGATGTTCATATCTTTAATGAAAACAATACACAGTGAATAACGTTGTTCACATTGTCGATGTGTAGGCATAGCTCCTTATCAATCTGGACTTCAGCTCCCCTTGCATCGATAGTTCCTGAATTATCACAATCAGGGCATCTGAAACAAAAGATGTCAAAGTGTTGAAGCTTGTTGAACCATCGATCTCTCAGCATCAATCGTACGAAGAAGATGACTCTGGATTTCCTGCAATGTAGCTCTCTGGCTCTGGCTATGTAGTGCTCTGGCTATGTTACTACAGTTCTGCAGTTTAGTCTGACCCTCTGGTTCTTTGGCTCACCTTCTTGCGCTGCCTTGATCAAGCTCTATGGCGCTCAGGCTCTATGGCGCTCTGGCTTTCAAGCGCTCTACTTTCAAGCTTCTCTGAGTAAACTTGCACCACTGTCTAGCTATCTCTCGCTACCTAGCCCTCTCATGCTGCAGCTATCCATCGGGTGCAGCCTCCTCATTGGCTCTTGGGCACTCTAGCATGTAGGCTCTCTAGCTCCTTGTCTCCAACTTCTACTCTCTGCATCCATCGTGTTTTATAACACGTGATTATGATAAGGCCACTTAAAAATTAGAGGTTGTTAATTTAGAATAGAAGTTGTTTGCATAGAAGGATTGGCAGGTGCAACAAAAAACTCAGAATAGTCTTTTTCTGTTAAAACAGACAATACACAGAAACATTGAAAATTCCTACTGAAAAGCTATAAAGCCGAACTTCAAAATATATTAAATCGGCCCTATTTTCCTGTCACATCCGCACTTATCGCAAATCACAAATATCTCTGTCAATGGCCCTTTATACTAGGGTTTTGCTGATCTACTGATTCGTTGATCATTGATATGCTGATTAGATCTGGACTGCTGATCTGTTCCTTGATTAGACAGGTTAGATTGCATCACAAGTCACTATCGCATCGCCCCTTGGTATATGGGATCACCGATCTCTCGATCGCCGATTTAATCCTGGTCGTTGATCTGTCTTCCGATCCGATGGCGGAGATCGCACATTGTTGATCAACATATCACAATCACTATGGCCTGGGGTTCCTCACTGATCGTCGATCTGATCGCTCCTTCGATCGCCGATATTGCAATCACAAGTGCGCACTGCCCAAGTCCGGATATCACACATAGCATGCCCCCGACTCCGATTAATTGGAGATTGTTGATCAGAGGTTTTCGTCTGCCTACCTTAAGTCCACCCCTTTGGATCCTCTAATTGTGATTTGCCTTTTAAAGGCTAAAAGCTCATTTTAGGAGAAAATGCCTCATTTTCAAAGGAACAAAGGCGAACTCTTTTCGTGATAACTTCATCATCCAAACTCGAATTGGAGTTTCATTCACACCATTGGAATCAGGACGACGATATCTATGCTCTGGTCCTAGGTCAACATCATTCTAAACACTTTGATTTTTGAGCATTCATAATCCCTCTTTGTCTTGTGTGTCTTTCTAGAGCCACCTAGATCAATCCTCCCCACTGAGGAGCTTTTGGTCCTCCAAAAGCATGAAAAATAATTTGCAACTTTCTCTGTACCCTAGCTACATCACAAGCGTCCTAAAAAGGTCTTGCTTCCATCTCCTTCACATTTGTTCTTTGGAGCGTTAAGCAACGAACCGACACTTGCTACCTCTGCAACCTGTAGTACATTGTTTTTCAAATTACATGCTTTGAATGACATGACTAACTAATGACCCAAAAATTCCAATACTTGCCACGAGCTTATAACACATACTCGGTGGTCAAGTTTACAACGAGATGGACATAATATCCTAGCTATGACAACAAGGCCAACCTATCATGGTTGCTTCAAAAAGTGATGGAAAACACATCATCATTGCAACACATGATTAATATAAATAAGGCCAAACACTATTGTTTCGACAAGTGATGGAAACATAACATCACATTCAGAGTTTTAACATGCAACTCAAAATACAACTCAAAACATGACTATACATCATTGTTGCTAACTAAGTGATGGAAACACATCATCACTTTTACACTTTAAAATGCAACAAATGATCTACAAAATAATAACCATGAAATGACAACATGTCTAGAAACCATTTTTCACTTATCACGGTGAATGGGTCGTCTCCTTGTGGTGATTTTGCTTGTTGAACAACTACTCTTCCCAGTTCATGCACCGATGCTTTGTCTTTAAGGCGCTACTCTGGATGGAGCCTCCAACAAGTGGCTCTTTGATGGCCGTTTCTGTCGCAATGACTGCAGTAGGTTTTCCTCCTCCATATCTGCTTAACATTTTTCTTTTCATGCTGTCGAGAGGGTCTTTCACGCCTCATGAGTGCTGCCATTCTTTTCCAACACTTAGAAAAGGTATGGATAGGTAAACCACAAAAGGTACATGTTTTTCGATGCCTTGTTTTACGTTCATGATTAACAACATGATCATAATCGAAATGAACATTCGAAGATCAAAAATTCTTATACCTTCCTTTACTCTCCCTGATGTCAATATGGTGATGAGAGCTTGCCTCAGCTCTCTCCCTACAATGGAAACTACCATGGGATGATGGGGATGTTTTCCCATCATTCTCTTTCCTCGACGACATCTCGGATGAATCTAACACCTTCGAGCACTCTCCTTTAGTGTACCTCAAGCCTACAAATGGATGTTCATACACAACCTCCAAAGGTGGAGTTATGCCTTGGTTATTAACACCAAGTTCTTCTTTCTCCTCATGCCTCATTTTTGTTCCTGTAATTGGGATCTCCAAATCTCCAACAGACATCCTACTATGAGAAGATGAAATTGAAAGGAAATCAACATCTTTTACCTCCTCTTTCGATTTGAAAAGAACTGATGAGGGTTGCTCATCATCTGTTGTTGGTGGTTTGCTCGTTGTCTTAGCACATTCCCCACTTCTTTCCTAACATACCCAAGTCCTGCTTGATGGGGTAATTCCTCTACTTTGATGGGATTGACAATGCCTTGGCCATTAACGCCCAAGCCTTTTCCTTCATACCCCATTCTCTTCAACAGTTTGGAGACAATTCCTGTGGTATGATTTTCAAAAACAGTGAAATCATCATCAAGAAACATACATGAAGATGGAGAATTACTTTTTACCTCACATGGGTCTCACTGCAGCTTTTCCAAGGCCTCGTCCTTTGCTTGTAGCTGCCATAGCAAATTTTGTCTTTCCTCTTTCTCTTCATGTAGGCGCATCTTCAATTCATCATTCTCTGTTTGAAGATTTTACTTGTTTTGCTTCAGTTCTTCCATTCCCTCTTCTGTGGCTTGCAACTGAAGCTACAGCCGCTCCTTTTCCTCTGTCTCTCTCTGTAGCATTTCATACACGATTTACACTCTTTTGGAAATGTTGACCATGGTCTCGTACATCACTTTTTCATTCTCTATTGTTGCAGGTTCCATTGTTCACACTGCAATTCACATACACTTAAAGACTGCTCTGATACAACTTGATCCAGGTCCAGGTGTGAAGAACGACCCTTCCAAGACCTTTTACTTTCGTGATTTGTTAAATTTCATTTTAAAAGAAGAGGAACATAACAACCATCAACACATGAAAACATAAGCTATTGATAACAGAGTTCGTCCAAGAGGGACTACATCTCCGTGCTCCGGTGTCAAGATGGCATAGGTCACTGCATTAAGTGTTGTCAATAAAGATGATGTACACAAGTGATGATGTCGTGATCATACAAGGAAAAATGCCCTCACATAGGAGTGGCTTTAAGAGAGGTTCCACAAAGAGAACTCTCAGTCAAAAGACTCCCATCAGTATGACACAAAAACATCCATGATAAACATGGCATAAAAGGGATCTCAAAAAACATGTATGTTGACAACAAGAGTATCCCAACAACATACACCAAGGTATCTCAAAACATAACATGACAACTCATGATAGCAGGTACATCACATAGAAGATTCTGCATCAAATCAAGCAAGGAATCATGACAACATGTAAGAAACAAGATCCTGCATCAACATCAATCAAGGATTCGTGCAACATAATGTATAAAGAAGAATTACATGAAAAATAATCATATACCTCACTACAAAGCCATATGAAGAAGCGGATGCTCATATCTTTAGCGAAAACAATCCATAGTGAATAATGTTGTTCACATTGTCGATGCGTAGGCACAGCCCCTTACCAATCTGGACTTCAGCTCTCCTTGTATCGATAGTTTCTGGCTTATCACAATCAGGGCATCTGAAATAGAGGCTGTCAAAGTGCTAAAGCTTGCTGAACCATCGATCTCTCAGCATCGATCGCAAGAAGAAGACGGCTCTGGATTCCCTGCAATGTAGCTCTCTGGTTATCTGGCTGTGTATTGCTCTGGCTATGTTGTTGCAGTTCTGTGATTTGGCCTAACCCTCTGGTTCTTTGGCTCACCTTCTTGCGTTGCCTTGATCAAGCTCTGTGGCACTCAAGCTCTGCGGCACTCTAGCTTTCAAGCACTCTGCTTTCAAGCTTCTCCAAGTAAACCCGCGGCACTGTCTAGCTATCTTTGGCTATCTGGCCCTCTCGTGCTACGGCGCTCCATCGGGTGCAGCCTCCTCATTGGCTCTCTGGCACTTCAGGCTCTCGGGCACTTTAGCACACAGGCTCTTTGGCTCCCTGTCTCCAGCCTCAGCTCTCTGCATCCATCGTGTTTTATAACACATGATTGTGACAAGTTCGCTTAAAAATCGGAGGTCTCTCGTTTAGAATAGAAGCTGTTTGAATATAAGGATCGGTAGGCGCAACAAAAACCTTGGAATAGCCTTTTTCTGTGAAACGGATAATACACAGAAACATTGAAAATTCCGACTGTAAAACTATAAATCTAGACTTCAAAAGATATTAAATCAGCCCTATTTTCCTATCGGGTCCACGGTAATCACAAATCACAAATCGCTCTGGCAATGGCCCTTTATACTTTGGATCCGTCGATCGTCGATATGCCAATTAGATCTGGACCGTTGATTTGTTCCTTGATCGAACGGTCTAGATTGCATCACAAGTCGCTATCACATCGCCCCTTGGTATATGGCATCGCAAATCTCCCAAGCACCAATTTAATCCTGGCCTTTGATCTATCTTCCGATCCGACGAAGGATATCACATGTCATTGATCGGTATATCGCAATCATTGTGGCCCGAGGTTCTTCACTGATCACCGATCCGATCGCTCCTCTAATCGCCAATGTCGATCACCGATATCACAATCGCAAGTCGGTGCTGCCCCAGTCCCGATATCACACATAGCACGCCTTTGACTCCAATTAATTAGAGATTGCTGATCGGGGGTTTCCATCTATCTACCTTAAATCCACCCTTTTGTATCCTCCAATTGCAATTTGCCTTTTAAAGGCTAAAAACCCATTTTTAGGAGAAAATGCCTCATTTTCAAAGGAACAAAGCCGAACTCTTTTCATGATAACTTCATCATCCGGACTCGGATTGGAGTGTTGTTCACACCATTGGAATCAAGACGACGAGATCTACGCTTTGGTCTTGGGTCGACAACATTTTAAACACTTTGATTTTCGAGCATTCATAAACCCTCTTTGTCCTGTGTGTCTTTCTGGAGCCACCTAGATCAGTTTATGTTACTTATATTTTTTCATTGGAATGATTTTATTAATATTTTTCCATTGGAATGATGTTTTTTGCTAGTCTCCTTGATCACTAGTTTGAATTATTGAATCATTTATGTTGTATATGCCTTTGATCATTTGTTGTTTCCATGTGTGTAGGTCTAGATTCAAGCATAGAGGAGTTGCACTGAAGCACAAAAAGAGGGATCTTCATCAAGCATGTCGTAATAAGGTATGAATTTCCTTTTACCACCTTGTTAGCTTATGATTCAAGAAAATACAGATTCAGGGAAGGAATTAGGTTGATTGTTTTTTTGTTTCTAGTTTCTATCAAGGATCTAGGGAGATTGCTCTTGTCCACAAAAGGGATTTATCCACCTAACACAATGTTCTGCCTACTCCTTGATATTCAAACCTTCCAATGTCTCAAGCGTTTGATTCTCTGAGGTCCCGAAGTTCCGAAATTGGAGATCCAAAATTCACCCTGTTTTTGATTGACTAAGACTCTGAAATTTAGCTTTCTCCTAAGGACTTCAAGATCCTTACTTTGACTATCAATAACTTCTAATTCTTAGGCCCATTTATGGACTTCCACATATCATTGGAAATATCTTTCCGAGCACTAACGAACTATGTTAATTCCAAAAGTATATGCATTAGCCTCTTGAGGCAGAATCGCCTCCAATGTCTGAGACTCCTAACCACCATAGTCATCATTTTATGGCTTCTCTGGTAGACCTGCTACTATGGTGATTCTCTACCCAAGACTACAACAACAATAAGACTTCCCCTGAGCTTGATACACAAAGAACATCAATGCTAGCATCTGCTACTATCACGGCGAGCTTAGTGGACATCAATGTTTCTTGCCTAACATCATGGTAGCACATATTACATCCACATTAATCTAGTTGATATCAATTCCAACACACTGCTAATTTTCAGGAAATGCCAATCACCCAACTTGATCTCCTAGCATGACTATGGACATAAATGCCAACATACCTATTGCCACTAGCGAGACAGACAATGTCAACTATCAAACATAACCAAATTTATAGGTAAAAGGAGGATAACATTTAAAATTGAAGGGTGTCCCATTTATTAAAGTAGAATAACATTGTAACCAATTGTACCACTTCTCACAATTGTTTTTATGGTGTGTGCGCCTAGAGTTTAGATGATTACAGAATTATCAAGCAATACGAGTTTGAGAAGAGAACTCAAACATTTCAGTATTTGATCATTTTTCAAAAAATCCAATGAATAGAGAAGTTCCTTATTGGAATGATAATATGAAAATTTACAAAATATTTAAAGATAACAAAATAGATAATATTTGTGGCTTTCTAGTGTTACAATTTTAGATCTTATTATAGTGTAGATATATTTTTAATATATAAATAAATTCAATATTGTAAAACGAAAATCCTAAATCTAACCAATCCTAAATATTACAATAAAATCCTAAATCTAACCAATCCAAAATATTACAATAAAATCTTGAATCTAACCCATCATAAATATTGCAATTAAATATTAAAGAAAACGCCAAAAGGCCCCAAGATCCCAAAGTTTTGCAACCCTACATTAAACCATAAATAATAGCTGGCAAAACTGCAATATGAAAACCAAATTAAAATTAAACCAAAATATAAAACCAAGCATTCTCCTAAAAATCCTTGGGAATAGGAGGGTTTTAGTGATATTTTTCTTCGAGTATGATTGATTGTTTAACTATTATAAGTTTTGGGGTTTTTTATTTAAATTTGATGGATTTTTGTTTTTTAAATAAGGTTTTGATAACATATATGTATTCAATATCTTTAAAGTATTTTGGGAACACTAATTATGAAGATTTTCCAAATTAAATTTGTAATTCTACAAATCCTTAACTAATACTAATAAATTAAACTAAAAATATATAAAACAAATTTAAAAACTTAAAACAAATGAAACATAGTAACCAAATTCAATCAAATCAAACAAAACAAAAACAAAAATAATTATAAAAACTAAAATTGGTTGATTCAGCAACTTAAAACAAATAAAGCATAGCTACCAAAGTCAATCAAATCAGCCAAAAATAAAATATGAAAATTGGTTACGGTACGAAAATATTAAGTGAACCAAATGTTGCGTTAAAAATATGGGCAAAACCTAAAACTAAGATAATAATTTTAATACTGTACGACAATATTAAGTGAACCAAATGTTGTGTTAAAAATATGGAGTTGTTTATAATGCGATTTTTTGGAGATTTTGGTGACGGAATCCGGCGGAGGAAATTGAGGTTAAATCTTGATTTGTTGCAATTAAAATGGTTTTTTTAACTGTATATTTGGATTCAGCACCCTGAAAAACCCCTGGGGCACTTTGATTGTGCAGAAACTAGCTATCAAACTTGCCATTCCAATAAATTGCTGTCGGATTTTGACCGGAAAAACCCACCAGAAAAGCTTCCAAAAAGTCTCATTATAGACAACTGCTAAAAATATTGGCAAAACCTAAAACTCATTTACCGTTCATGGAGTTTTTTTGGGGAAAGAAAGTGATTGCCAAGCACCTATCCATTGTCAAAGGGTGAGGAATCAAGGGGATTTGATTAGCAGATCTATTTTTAATGATTTATCATAAAAATTATATTTTACTGATTTTCATTTATATATATGTTTAAATAAATTAAAATAGAATAGCTATATGATTTTATTGTTTTTAAATAAATTTAATATTAGCTAGATTTATATGGATTTGTCTAATGTTTAAGACATAATTTTTAGTATCTAAAAAATTATTTGAAGTTTATTTTTAATAGGTCAAATTTCATTCTTTACATTAAATTTTAGTTTTCAAATTTTACTACTAATATTTTTATATTTTATTTTTTTAACTTTTACTCATTATGTAATATTAATAAATTTAATATTTTTGTTTTTCATTATTTTTATATCATCTTATATAAATATGTTTATAATATCTTAAATATGAGAGATGAATGTTTTTTAATAATTTTAAATTTTTGAAAAATAATATATTTGAATAAATTCGTGTAACCAATTTTAAAAATAATTAAGCGGAATTTAACTTCGTAACTATGAAATAGAGTACTGCCAAATTATTAACTTTCTAGTCAAATAAAGTACAGAAAGGAATAATTTCACTTGATTCGTCCTTTCGCAGGCTCCAAGTGGAACCGTCTCCTGGATTCGTCCAGCCTCAAGCTTTTAACAAACTCCTTCCATGACTTACTCTATGATATCTCAAGTAGTATGAAGACATCAACACACACAAGGAAACAAGGGTTTCCTGTAAAATGGGGGAAGTGCAGGAGGCACTAGGATCTTCAGACCTAGTCAGGAAAATCTCAACATAATAGTCTTTCTCTCTCTTCTCTCCTCCCCTTGGCCTTCCCATTGAAGCATTTTTATACTTCTCCCAAAGTAGTTTTTTAGTTGGGAATTCATTGGGAACAGTTGGGCCACAGGCACTAACAGGTAGTCAACAAGTGAAACCCGTGATCTCTGCCCGAAATTAAGGAGATTTATTTTTTTTAAGTGTTTTAAGACATATACGCAAGTTGGGTATACACAGATCCACGTATACACGCGTTTAGCTCAGGCAATGTCGCGTATAGGGAATAAAACACTATTTTTTAAATTTTGGACCAGGTCTGGAAGGAGGGGTTGCCCTAGGCCATGAGTGCAACATCACAAACAACAAGAGTGAGATTTGGAGCTATAACAATGATGCTTATATAGGAATCTCCAATAGTCTCTTCAATCTATTTAATCATGTATCCTAAACCAATTCAATGAATAAGAAATCAATTCATGTGATAGAGCTATAACTTTAGTAAGATGTGTGTGGTATTCTTCTGAGTTATTTTGATTTTGGTTTCATCCTTTGACCCGTCAACTTGCAAAGAACATGGCCTACAACAACTTTGAGAAAAATAGTAACCCAAAAGGAACCAAGATCCTAAGTCATGACACTTGAAAATGCAACAAGTAACCCAAAGGTACCTTGTACATGTTCCTTGCGACAATCCCTACATAGAATAGAAAGACCAAACTAGCATTAGAAACTACACATGACCACTTAACCTAGTACATTACAAGCACTTAGATTCACAACATGCCACAATAATAATTCCAAACCATCACAACCACTATGAAATGTATGCAATAACCAAAAAGTAAAGATTTGGTAAAATGTCAAACCTACTTACAAACAATACAAGCTAGGATTGTAGAAACCTTTATGTCATTGGTAAATAGACTACTAAGGTAGCAAATGAAAAAAATGATGCAAGATGCACAAAGAGTAAACATTGCATCTAGTAGAGCTTCCTCAATCTAGCAAACCATTATTTTCCTATTTTCACTTATCCACCCTAGCTTATATAGATGACTTACAACCATTGTTATGGACAATGGACCAAACCAACAAGAAAAACTACAAATTACTAAAGAATCATCAATCCAAATAAAAAGTTACAAACTTTGAAGCACACAACAACAAAATTACAAGATCCAAAATTAAGAAATCCAATAAACAATTCCAAAACATAAACAATTCCAAACCTTAAAACACAGTTAAATAAATATTACACACATAAATAAAAAACCAAAGAACCCATTTAGATCACAACATTTTTGTAGACACTATAAAAACCAACTTTACAACCTTTTTGTAGACACTATAAAAATCAACATTGCCACTATATTACCACTATATTAATGGATAAGTAACAATATTATAAGATGTCCTCATCCTCCAAAGGAAAAAGTAGGAAAGAAACTGAAAAGAATATGATAGGCACAATTCAAATAGGTCACATCATCACCATTATTCATTGAAACGACGGCTTGTGTGGATACTATACAACTACCATTACGATGATAAAATAGGCCTTATGCATTGCTATCGTGACTTGTATAAATAACCATTATGCATTGCTATCATGGCTTGTATAGATAGCATACAACAACCTTTATGATGAAAAAATAACCATAACAATATAAGCAACTATAAATGATCAATAAACCCATAACATAAACACCAAAAGTAAGTTCAAACGATTCCAAACTATAAAACACAAAATCAATTTGAAATTCACATGGACAGAAGCCAACGTTGGGCTAAACATACATACAGCCTTATCAATTTACTTACACTTAACGATGGACTAATTTATTTAACATGCCGCCTTATTTGTTTCTTTAGCTCGGCCTAGATGGACGAATTTATTTAATCAACTCAATACATGGTACTGTCTGAAATAAAATTGGAGAGAGATCTTCCAACGGCGGGAATTTGGTTTAGCAATTTTGGATTGAATCTATGTAGAAGTCACTATTTATCTCTATCATTAAAATGTAGGCATGACTTCGGGTCTCTGGCATTTAATACATTACAGCGCAGAGAAGAACCACAGGTATCAGTGAAGTGCGAATAGAATTTAAAAAGGAAGGTTGTATTGTTGGAGGTACTACACACCTAGGACCTTCATTACTGGCATATGCGAACACTTAGTTAGAGCATGGGACTACATGCAAGATCCTTTCTGCATGATTTACTCCTTGATTTGCTCATTTTTTAACTCTGCAAATGGCTAGTTCTTCTGCATGATTTACTCCCTAATTTGATCCTTCTTTAACTCCACAACTGGCTAGTTCTTCTGCACGATTTACTCCTTGATTTCCTCCTCCTTTCACTTCGCAACTACCTAGTTCTCTCCAAAACTTGTTGTAGGTGTTGATTCCTCTCATTAATCACCACTATGGTGCCCTACCTTGGGATCTTCACTCAGTAATGCTATATGAGCATTGTAACATATTTTATTTTGTAATTGAATCATTCTTTTTGTTCTTTCGATTTTCTTTTAGTGTTTTTGCTCTGCAAAGCTCTGTGTTCAATGTTTACTAGCTAGATTCATCTATACACATTTTCTAACACATTTACATATTTAACATGCCGCTTTATTTCTTTATTTAACCCAGCCTAGATGGACGAATTTATTTAATCAACTCAATACATGGTCCTATCTGAAATAATATTGGAGAGAGATCTTCCAACAGTGGGAATTTGGTTCAACAATTTTGGATTGAATTTATGTAGAAATAACTGCTTATCTCTATCATTAAAATGCAGGGGGTCTCTAGCATTTAATACATTACAACGCAGAGAAGAACCATAGGTATCTGGGAAATGCGAATAGAATTTAAAAAGGAAGCCTGTATCTGGCGTCCCATTTATAGAATTATGATAGAATAGGATGGTAACAAAAAGAATATGCCATTTATAGTACTAGGATAGAATAGGAGGGTAATGGAAAGAAATTGGATTGCACAAATTACTCACCAAATTATTCTTATATTTATACATAAAATTAAAATACAAGCCACATAAATAGTGATTATGAGATCCAATAATTTCTAAATTAAGAGTATTATTGATAAGATATCTCAACAATACCATGCACTCAACAAACCAATCTACATATTTCCTATGCCCCTTTTAATGGTTACAGTACAATATTACAAAAATTAATACAAAAAAAAAATTATAATTCACAAATAGTAGCATCTGTCTTGCTGGTCGTTATCGACACTCATATCCACTCTGGAATCTCGCAAACAATGCTCTTTCTTCACCACCTCATCTTCAAGATGTCACTTGAACTCCATTTAAAACATAAGCACCTCTAACCATCTTTAATGAATTTGCATGATCAACAATGTTGACATTCCATAGCTAGATGTAGTTGTCAGAAAAAGTAACTACGTAATGAACCATCCTATGGACAAGCTCTCATTTGTCAGATGACATAGCTGATTGTATCTAACAATTATCCAGAATAGTTGGCTGTGTACTGAATGTGTTCATAATTTGACCATACAAATTGACCTATCTCAAACATGTGAATCTCATAAAGTTAACTGGTAACTGATGCTTTTGAAGCCCAAAACACAACAAAACTCATCAGCGCATATCAAATTCACATAGTCAAATTAACATACATTCTCTCGACACTGAAAAATAATTGAAAACCACTAATTTAATTATATTTCACTTTTTAATATTTAGTTTTACACCTTCAGTTTACAAACCAAAATATACTCAACATATATTGCATACAACAACAACATATATTTATTCTTCTATATTAAAACTAACCGGTATTCTCCCTCCTTTGTACATAAACATGAGTTTTAACCAGTATTCTCCCTCCTTTGTACATAAACACGAGTATCATAGTGATCCCTCTCCCAATTGAACCCTAGACAAGAGTATGATAGTGAGCCCTCTCCCAACTGAACCCTAGCCTAGTTTTGAGGGATAAAAGCAGTGAGGCTAAATTATTTTTGTATGGCATAGAAGGTGCATATCAGCTAGTGACCATGCTGAAAACCATTTAAAAACTAAAATTTGTGAGATGCTTTGGTTTATGCTTCTGGAATAGCCCCATTATGTTGTCTTCTTAGTCAGTTTTTGGATGGTGATATTGTGTACCCTCATGCATGCGGGGATTACTATGATGCCCCTTATGACGCCAAAACACATGCAGGGATCTCGTGTACTTGATGTATTTAAAAAAAATAAAACCAAATTTATTAAATGCCTTGGCGTATCCTGCCTTAATATCATCAGATCCTGCCTTAATGACTATTTTACTGAACAGTTATAGGAAGCATAAGAATGTCATCATTCGAGATAGTGGAATGGAATCTCAATCATGAGAGTCCCCAACTGATGACCGGACCGAACTAATATTTCACAAATTGCTTAAAAGGCTTCATCGATCCACTCACCAGTTACAAATGATTATCATCATCTTCAAACTGTGATACAACAAGCCCATGCAGCAGTGGTGTCTTGTTCAATCACGGTCATGATCTTGTGCTTCAAAACCAGGGCGAGACTCCACACGCATATGGGTCTCTCCATTGTAGGCTACCTCTTGTTTTATTCAACATAACAGGAACATGTTTCATGCACTGATAGGCCTCCACACACTCAGCTATGGGTCTACATACACCCACATGCCCACCCACATGCCCATGAACACGCAGTGGTAACCCACTTAGAATAAGTTGATTGCAGATTCCTTGAATATTCGAGAATTGGATAGACATGGGCGTGGTTACTTATTTATGTTTTTTATTATTGAGTGGTATAAATTCCAAAACACTATAGAGTTAGCTCAAGCATATTAATTAAATAGTTAGTAAACATTTAAATATAAATTTTATAGACTTAAGAATTAAAAAATCATAAAAATTGATTAAATTGTAACTTTATTTCTGAAAGGAGTTCGGATTTTCCACAGTGCTCATATTTTACGGTCGACGTTTCAAGTCTGAACCTAGACTCATCATCAGGACAAATTGTGAGGAGAAAAGAAGGAAAAAGGTAGGTATAAATATGAAAACAGCTACATGAGAGGACACATAGGCCGACTCATTGTCTGTTTTTATTTATTTTAATTTAATTATTT
>APFE031379823.1:122416-152298 GCA_000404065.3 Pinus taeda | reverse complement strand
TATTTATAGAAAATTTACCTTAAATATTTTTAAATATATTATTATCCAATTTTAAGGTCAAGGCCAAGCTCACATACATAGTCTACCCCCTTTTGGTTTTGAACCTGTGAGCACTTAGGAGGAAACACATGTCAGCATGCATACTTTATGCCTCTTTGATTTTGAACCTATGACCTCTTAGGAGGAAACACATTTCGGCATACATACTCTACCTCTCTCTGGTTTTGAACCTGTGACCCCTTAGGAGGAAACATGTGCTCTTGACCATTAGGCCCACTCAACCTATATACAAAATTAACTACATATTGAAATTGAACAAAACACGAAAATAATTGTCTACTTCTGTTAAAATTTATTATATTAAAATATGATTTTCTGTTGACTGTGTTAAAGAGAGAGTTAACTCCAACATCCCAACTTGGTAGAACAAAGACCACGATGACTAATATACACCAAACTATTAAGGTTGGTCACAAGTATTAAGACGAGGTTTTAAAGACAATTTGTCCTGACTTAGATTCACATTCATGTGCCCAAGGAATAAGGAAGGGAGTTCGAAGGTCGGGCTTTGGAAACCAAGTTGCGTTCAAACTTACGGTGAGAGCCCCAATTCTTGAACAATAAGATAAAGTAATCATCTAACATTGTATTGCTCAAGAAAGAAATTTAGACCTTGTTTTAGCTTAGTCTGTTAGAAAGTGAAAAAGGTATATATTTATAAAATTTAAGTTTAAATTAGATATGTATAAAAGAGCGATGGAGCGAGGGTTTCTATGCAAGTGCGGTTAGGGTTTGAATCATATGGTGTTTAGAGGGGGAGGGAGTGGGACTCCCTGTTATCAAAATGTGGTAATAGACAAAGCGAAAGAATTCAAGGAGGACTTTGGGTTTACAACAAAATGTGCATCATGAAACAACTAGAGAGCAACTTGAGTAGGTAATCTAGGCAGGAATGGTCAAAGAGGAGATAAGGGAAGAAGTACAACAAGGAATAAAGATGATCAGTAGAAACAACAAAAGTCAAAGGGGACCACTGGGCCATGTAAGCCCAAAACAAAGATAATCCCAATGATATTAATCATCGATCCTTAGAAACAAGCATTTAGAGATTGCATGCAATTATATGCAAGTTTATTGGTCTCTGACCCACAGAAAAAGCACTATGTGACTAGATCAAACATTACTGGAAACCTAGAGGGGAGATTGAGCTCCATATGGGGTCAAATGGTTTATTCATTGTGGTATTGGTGAATATGGAGGATAGAGATTGAATCTTTGACAACGAGCCCTACTTCTTTGCATTAGGTGGACTGTACATGTAGTCGTGGATGGAAAACTTTACTCCATAAAAAGAGACCTTCACTAGAGTCTCAATTTGGGTTAGTTGTACTCTTTACCACTTGATTACTAGCTACCTTCAACCCTAAAGTTCATAGGAGATACGTTGGGAAAGCTCATTAAGATATTAGTGACAATGCTTTAAGGAAGATTACATCGTATGCAAAAATCTGTGTGGAAATGGATGTTTCTGGCTCCTTCCCGATGCAATGAAACTGAAATTCATGAATAAAATATGGTTACAAGTAGTTGACTATAAGCAGATCTTCTTCAGGTGCAGATGTTGTCATGAACATGGCCACCTGACCTGGTAGTGCCCTCTAAATACATCTAAAGAGGAGGGAAGAGAACCAGAATGAAAGGATGTTGATTGTTTTGACAGATGCAACATAAGGGGACATGCAAATCGAAGATAACAACAAAGAAATCAAGGAGGTAGAAATACATAGAGAAATAGCTTTGGGTCCCGTGAGAAGAGAACTTGGAGAATCACGGGATTGAAGAAGACAAAAATGAGGAACATGTAGTAGCTAAAGAGGAGGAAATATTGCAGTAGGTAGAAGATCTAAGGAAAAACTTGGACATGCCAGATTTTTCAAAATACTTTGAAGGAGATGTTGCGATGACCCCAAGGAAAGTAGGTACAAAGGACCCATATCTGTAGGAAATAGTAGAAAGAGAAGGAAACGACCTTCGAACTATGGTGGAGAAAGCTTGAAAACAAGGACTAGAGGCCATCCCAACAAACCAAATGGATATGATCCAATATATTCACCTGATGAGAGAAGAAGCTAAATTAAGAGGTTAGAAACACCCACATATAGAGATAGTAGAGATGGGAGTTAAGGCATTAGGATCGCAGAAACTATTAGCACCATGACACATCCCACCAGAAAAGAGGAAGGACGCTCGATAGTGTAGCCCTCCAACATCTGGGAGCCATGTTGATCAACTCAAGTAAGATGAGAGCGCTAAGATCACAACCAAATATTCATAGTTAATCATGAGAGTTTTAACATGGTTTGCAAGAGGCATAAATAGCCTCAGGAAAGAGAGACTGCTCAAGAAGAAGATTAAAATGGAGCATTTCGACCTTGTTTTCTTGCAATAAACAAATTATTTTGTAGAAAATATCATGGAGGTAAGTAGGAAATCAAGTAGGGGTTTTAAGGTTGTGGTGGTCACATTGCAAGGCTCTGCAGGTGGTTTGTTGACCTTGTGGAACCCTAAGGCCCTGAATCTAATTGATGTAGAATCAACAAGACCTTATTTATAATTGAAAATGTAATTTATAGGGGTATTGGGGACACTCATGCTTACGAGCCTCAAAGGTTAGAGGAGAAGCTCAGTTTCCTTCAAGATCTGATAGAGCTTAGAAATAGAAAAGGCCATCTCCCTTGGATTCTGGACGAGGATTTCAAGATGATAACCTCCCTATTAGATAAAAATGGAGACCAAAGACACATAGACGGAGACTCCAAATCTTTTAAAAACTTTATTGACAACGCTAATCTAATTGATATGGAAACTGCCAATGGTTGTTTCACCTGGAGTAATAAACGTTGAGGACAACATCAAGTTTTGTCAAGGTTAGACATATTTTTAATGACAAAGGATTTTCTAATGAGAGGGATAGATGTGGAAGAAAATCCTCTCCCCTGTGAGGATCAGATCACTAGCCAGTGATATTAACGATCATAATGTTAGGCAACCCTAAAAATAGACCATTTAGATTTGAGGCATTCTGGTTAGAGCATCCCTCCATCATGGAAAATATCAAAAACTGGTGGGGATATTTGATCTCAATCAAAGGATCCAAGATGTACATATTAGAGGCAAGGTTAATATATATAATGGAAACTAAAGTAGTGGAATAAGATGAAATTTCGTAGTATCTTCCAAGCAAAAAGAGACTTGGAACTAAATATGGAAGCATTACAAAGGATATTAATGACATAAGGGTATTTAGAGGAAAGGAGAAAAGAGGAGACACAACTTCTGAATCTGTGGGAGGACAAACACAAACATGAGGAAATTCTGTGGAGACATAAATCACGAGTGCTATGGCTCAGGGAGGGTGAGGAATGTTGAAATATGTAACTAGGTTCGGTCTTCATAATGACATATGTAATCATGATTTTATATATTTAATGTTAACAGAAAAATAAATTTATTATCGTTGTTCTTAAGACATGGGTTTCATGTTAAAGGGAAATTTATTTTTAGGTCAAGCACCCATTGAGTGCTTCTAGGCTTGTTCTAAATTATATTGAGTCATTGTCATGTATGGAAGACTCTTTTGGGCATGTTACATATTGTAAACATAAATTGTTTAAGTCAAAAATGAGTGAAAGACCCTCCAAGACCTCGTCATAAATGCAAATATCAAGTTGGCCTACATGAAGGGACAATTCGACCCAAAAGGAGAAATTCAACCCATTGCAGAGCCTATATAAAGGAGACTTCAACCTCACTTGGAGCCACACTTCACTCACTCAATTTTGATCAAAAGGACAAGAAAAAGTGTGAAGAAGAGGGAGATGAAGGAAAGAATAAAATTTGAGTTATTTTGGGTTTTTTGGGGCTACATCTCTCCACACGTTTGAAGGAATTAGGGAACATATTCCAGCCACATCATCGAGCTTCCTAGAGCTATTTTGGGAACCAAATTATCTAGGAGAGAGAATCTATCCAAGTGAAGAAGAAAAGAGTAGGAATTCACCATCATATCTCACACGTGTAAGGGCTAAGGTTTATGCAGAAGAAACTACTAGGTAAGTCAAAGCTGCAAAATAAATTGGTGGGCAAGTCATTGTTGGAGTAGAAGCTAATGAACAGGTCAAAGTTGCAGAAGAATCTACTAGGAAAGTCAAAGTTGCAACTGTTGGGCATGTCGAAGTTGCAGGAGTTGCTGGGTAGGTCAAAGTTGCAGAAGCAGCTGCTCGAAGTCAAGTTTGCAAAAGATACTCGAAGTAGGTTGTGACTTGGTCTTGGAGGGTCTTGGTCAAGGGTAAAATGTCTTGGAATTTGTTAATTGAAGGTCTATAAGAAGAGAAGGAATTTTGGCTAGTTTTCCTCTCAGATTGGAGAGGTTTTTTCCCTGGATGATCACCTATATCTTGTGTCCTTTGACTTATTGTTATTTATCATTTGGTAGTTGTTTGATGAAGAAGAACATTAATAATAATAAAGTAAAATAAGAAGATAATGAAGTAAAGTAAAAATACATAACAAACAGTTATCAAAGTTTGAGAAATCACCTACACTTGTTGCCCCCAGATTTCTCAACATGGTATCAGAGTGAAGGTGACAAGTCAAGGAAGGGAAACTCAATAAAGGGAACTTAAGGACTAAAGCACTAGAATATCATGAAAGGAATCAATCATCAAGAAGGACCTCTCACCTCAAGAGACTTTCAAGTATAACGATGATATAATTATCTCAAAAGAAGTCTAAACCTTAGTTTGTTCAAAGAAGGCATCTACACTTGGAAAATTCTTATGATCCTGAGTGAATAAGAGAGGAAAATATAGAAGTGTAACAACCTCGAGTTATAGTTCATGTAATAAAGGATAATAAAGGCAAAATAAGACCAAGGTCATGGGACACATATTCCAAGATGAATGTTGGATAAGCACTATAGCGGGCATCACTTTTGGTTTATTTATAGCTATGGAAATTGGAAAAGGAATTGAAAAAGGAAATCTGGAAATAGTTCATTTTTAATTATGGAAATAAAGGAAAATAGGAGAAAAGGGAGATGGAGAGACACATATTTTCATGCTAAGGAAATTAGAAGTACAATTAAGGAAAATGAAGAAAAAAGGAGACGTCAATAATAAAAATGCATCAAAGAATCAGTGCACAACTTTTTCTAGTTGAGATTTTGTCAATTTTGGCTTGAGAATAGTGTTAGATAGAGGGAGAGCTCCAAGAGGAGAAAGTAAGAAAGCAAGTAAGTAAGAAAGGAAAATGAAAGAAAATGAGATCAAAGGAAAGCAAGGGAAGGTTGGAAGAGCAACTTCAGCAGGAACATTTTGCAGGCAAGAGGTCCCATGTGTGATTTCCTAGCTGCTATGTGAATGCATGATTCATGCATGTGTTTATTTGGCTCATTTTCTATCATTGACATGGATTCTTCCTAGTTTAATAGTGGTTTCAATGTTGCCTTTCCATTTCATGGATATCCATGGTGTGATGGGATTCGTTCTTAATTGATATTTGGATTGCCAAATGGTTTGTGGTCTCAAGAAAATTCCCAAGTGTTGGGGCTGGAGATGGTTTTCTCTAGGAAGCCCTCAACAAGTGATTAGAGAAAGGAAAATTCCTTAAGGTATGGTAAAGAAATTATGAGGCATCCAAGTTGGGTTTGGTTTTATGATCTTAGGACTAGTTTAGGTGAGATCATAATAATTTGAGGGTGGAGGTGGTTTAAACTTTGAATTTCGTGGTTCATTATATCTAGGTTTATCCCATGAAATCCAACATTCATGCTTGGAATATGGCATGGGGGTGATTGACTTAAATAAAAATTTGGTTCAAATTAGTATATTGTTGGGTGGTACATGGAATTCCATGACTTGGTTTGATTTTGCATATGTTAATGAAAGGTTGTTTTCCTATTTGTATCTATGAGAACATGTACTTGTTATTATGGATATTTTACAGTTGATATGTCACAATTATTATTTTGGTTATATGTTAGTTATAAGAATGGTTCTATGACATGCTCTATCTATGGCACTTGTTAATGATTTAACAAGTAATTGAATGGTTGAGGAATACATCAACTAACAATTGTTGTCGCAGATGCTCGAGAGGGGAATTCACCTTCTCGATGATTCTTAGTTGAAGTTCAAAAACTTAAGATCAAATATGCATTCATGACCTATAACTCACATGCTTACCATATGTTTGATGAAATGTCTAGTGTGTTCTAGGAAGTGTAGGTCAAGTTATGGTTTCATGTTTAAATGTTTATCATTTTCATCTTGTTAAATATCATTATGGAAAGCGACAAGAAGTTTTGGACAGTGGTTTGTCCGAACAGGGACTAAACCACTGTTTCCAACTCAATAGAGTCAATAGAAGTTTTGGTATTATCTAGGGACTCAATGGAAGTTTTTGGACCCGAGGGAATAAACTTACGAAAAAGAACCTGATGGAGTCTACTTATGTTTTTCTTCTGATTCTCTCAAATTGAAAAATAGCAAGATTTACTTTTTTGGGCTTGTTAAAATTTTACGGTAAGAACTAAATGAGTTTCATTTTTGTGTATTTTTCACTCTTAAAACAAAATGACATTGATTTACCCCTTTACTTGACTCGTAAAAATTAAACAGTACATGACTTGTTAACCATGATGAGACCGAACCACTCCTTCTTAGGGTTCATTAAAAATACTAAGGTGGACTCATTTGAAGGATGAGATTACAGTACAAGCATATGTTATCCTCCTCAAACTTGTAAAAAATAAAGAGGTACTTGCGAGTATTGTTGGGGGAAAATTGAGAAGAAAAGTTTGTTTGTTATATTTCAGGCAGTATGTCACTCTTGAACATGAAACATTATGACATTCATGTCCGAGTTGGGAAATCCATTTTTCTTACAGTTAATGGAACCTTATTGAAATTCTTCAATTGGTTTTGGGTATTATCATTGAGTCAAATGTTTCCAAGTCATTTTTTCGTGTCGCAAATATGTTCAAGAGAAGTCTAAACCTCAGTTCAAATTACCTTGCAATTTGTAGCCTTCAATCATGTCGGTTATCCTTGAGTCATTCCTTGCAAGAAATTTTTCGAAACATGACATTGTCTTTCGTGTCGTAGGCTTTCCTGCGATGGATGACTTCCTATCGACTTCAACTCATTATCTAGGAAGTTGATCTAGAAACCTTTAGTGCCTTAAGGCTTGCATGCCTTAATGGCAAGTTTCTCACCTTCAACGATAGTTCTTCATTGAACTCTGATTGAATTATTCTATGAATGTTCAACATCAAATCATCTATTCACACTTCATGGATTGTAGTGAAAGTACCTTGAGAACCATTGTCATTATTGGTGGTTTCTCTCACACTTGTTAATGGTTCACATCATTGACTAGTAATCAAATGGTTTCTGCCATGTTCGACTTCAAGACATTTAATCGCATGGCTAGATTCGTACTATGGATCAAGAGATAGATCAAGACCCTCGATCCAGTTTCATCCATCCAGGTTGCATGGATTTTTGTATTCATGATTATACAAAAGAGTTTTATGTTTGATGGTTGTGTCCATCCTATATCTACTTTCACATTATGTATTTCCATCCTATGTTGTAAGACTTTTATGTTGTGAGTATGAGAATGCCTACCTCAGTGATGATTATTATATTTCATTATAATTCTTGATTGATTGTTGCAGGTTTCCAACCATGATCTCTGATGCAATGCTTGATATGTTAAAGTTCTTCAGTCCTCAAACCTTTCTGACTTCGCACTTTAGGGGGCAATCTATTACGCTTCATTTTGTCACCATGACAAATAATCATCAAAATTGGATCTCTCACCATCCATCCAATTGTCATAAAACACTACTTTGTAAGTTAACAACTTATATACCTTCAATAAAGTGGATTTTTTAGATCTCTTGGCACAAAACCTTGATTTTGAACATCTGCATGATTTTTCTAAACAAAAACCACAGTTGTGTAGTTTTTTCCACTGTAAACTGCGCAGACCTGTGCTTTGTTTCTAAACAAAAACTCTGTAAGTTAATCAATAAAAAGTAAAAATAAAAAGTGAGATCTAGCAACATTGTTGGGTGAATCATTCACAATAGAAAGCCTCAAACTCATGCTTATTCAAGCCTAGCCTCATTTGATGGAACCAATTCCCATTCTTCAAGGAGCCCTCATCCCTCTTTTAGTGGATCTCATCCTTGGACTAAGGATCTCAAACTACTTCCTTTTGGTGTATTAATCAAGCCATAGGTTGGGGGATTGAGCGAGGTTGCCGAGAGTAAGTTCATGCTAGAGTTATCAGGTTAGAGAGCTTATCATTCTTGGAGAGGATTGAGATCAATGGGAGGAGCTTCACAACATCAAGGCACATGTTTTGTAGCTCCTTTATGCTTATGAAATTAATACAAGCAAGCATTCCTTCTCACTTCATTTTTTAATGGATTAGTTGATCAATTTCATGGATGGTTTATGTTATTTATATTTTTTCATTGGAATGATTTTATTTATATTTGTCCATTGGAATGATGTTTGTTACTAGTCTCCTTGATCACTAGTTTGAATTATTGAATCATTTATGTTGCATATGCCTTTGATCCTTTGTTGTTTCCATGTGTGCAGGTCTAGATTCAAGCATGGAGGAGTGGAACTGAAGCACAAAAAGGGGGATCTTCATCATGTATATTGTAATAAGGTATGAATTTCCTCTTCCCCCCTTGTTAGCTTATGATTCAAGAAAAGATAGATTCAGGGAAGGAATTAACTTGATTGTCTATTTGTTTCTAGTTTCTGTCAAGGATCTAGGGAGATCGATGTTGTCCACAAGAGGGATTTATCTGCCTAAAACAATGTCATGCCTGCTCCTCAATATTCAACCCTTTCGACATCTCGAGCCTATGATTCTTTGAGATCCCGAAGTTCTGAAATTTGAGATCCAAAATTCGGCCTATTTTCAATTGACTGAGACTCTAAAATTTAGCTTTCTCCTAAGGACTTCAAGATTCTTTCTTCAACTATCAATAACTTCTCATTCTTACACACATTTGTGGACTTCCACATTTCATTGGAAATCTCTTTCTGAGCACTAACCAATTGTGAATTCCAAAAGTATGAGTTGATCTCTTGAGGAAGAATATCCTCCAAAGTCTGAGACTCCCAACCACCATAGTCATCATTTTATGGTTTCTCCGGTAGACTTGCTACTATGGCTATTCTCTATCCAATATTGCAACAAATGTAAGACTTCCCCTGAGCTTGATACACAAAGCACATCAATGATAGCATATGCTACTGTCACATCTAGCCTAGTGGACATTAATGTTTCTTTCCTAACATCATGCTAGCACATATTACATCCACATTAATCTAGTTGACATAAATGCCAACACACTTATTGCCACTAGCTACACAGATAATGCCAATTGTCCAACATAACCAAAGGTATAGGTAAAAGGAGGATAGAGTTTAGAAATGAAGGGTGTCCCATTTATTGGTGTAGGATGACATTGTAACCAATTGTACCACTTCTCACAATTTTTTTTTATGGTATTTCTACGTAGAATTTGGATGATTATAGTATTATCAAGCAATACGAGTTTGGGAAAAGAACTCAAAATATTTTAGTATTTAACAATTTTTCAAAAAATTCCTTATTGAAATGATAATTTAAAGATTTAAAAAATATTTAAAGATAACACAACAAATAATAATTTTGGCTTTCTAAGGTTACAAACAAAAATTCCAAAATCTAACCAATCCTAAATATTACAATAAAATCCTAAATCTAACTAATCCAAAATTTACAATAAAATCTTAAATCTAACCAATCCTAAATTAGCAATTAAATATTTAAAAAACGCTAAAAAGCCCCCACATCTCAAAATTCTTCTACGCTACATTAAACCATAAATAAGAACTAGCCAACCATAAATAAGAACTAGCCAAACTGCAATATGAGAACCAAATTAAAATTAAACTAAAAATAAAACCAAGCATTCTGCTAAAAGTCCATGGGAAGACGGAGAGGGTTAGCGATATTTATCTTCGCGTATGATTGATTGTTTAATTATTATAAATTTTTATTTAGATTTTGTAGATTGATTTATTTATTTTTTTTAACTTTATTTTTGATGTTTGTGGTTTAAAAATGGAGTTTTGATAATATTTTTTTTTTTTTCAGAAGAGAAAAAGTGTAATATATTCATATATGAAAGTTACATATCGCAAATGCACGAAGCATATGCAGAAATATGCAAAATAAGAGGAATACATAGAGCAAATGCAAATAGCATATGCAGTACCATATGCAAAATATCCAAATACAGATCTCAAATATAGCCTCTAAAGGCCAAATATTGCCCACAGGGAAACCATATATTTGGTGCAGAAGAGGCACCAAGAAACCATGCAAATAAGCGGCAGATGCAAGAGCAGCAAGATCTGTCTGTCCATAGAGGAAGGAGAGGCACGAAACGAGGTATGGGAGCAGCCACAGAAGCCACTCCTACCCCGCCCCCTCAAACTCTCCACCTGAAAAAGACAAAAAACAGAGAAAGAAATGCTGCCACAATCATCTGCAGCTGCCAGCAGAAAAGACCATCCAAGACATCCATAGAAGTGGCACGAAACAGGGCAGGAGCACCATTATTCCCTCAACACTCCAAGGATATGCCTTGGCCAGAAACAAACTAAATTGCATCCGAGAAGGTGAAGTCCAACCGGAGCTGCAGCAATCACCGGGGGCAGAGGTGGAAAAGGAAGCCACCTCGCCCCCGCTCAGAAAAACTATAGACCAGAAGCAATACCGCGGAGTAGCCGGATGAAGCCCTGCTACAGCGCTCCTTCGCCTCTCCTGAAACCCTCCTTTCAAACCCCTGCTCCCCCGGTGCACGCAGCTCCTATGCTTCTGATCGCACCTCCCCTCGACGCTGCTCCCAGGCTTCTGTTGCAACTCCCCTCCTCGTCGCTCCTAGGCGCCCTTATGCTCGCCCCTGTATCCCTGCAACTCAGCTCCTGTCCACTCCTGCTCGCTCGACCTCCTCCGCTCCTATCTGCGCCTGTTCGCTGAAACCCTGTAGCTCAGCTCTGGTCTCTCCGCTCCAGCACGCCCTGTAACCCGATTATCTTAAAAATATTTTAAGACATTAATGATGGAAATTTCACAAATTAAATTTGTAATTCTAACCATTGTAATTAATATTAATAAATTAAACCAGAAAATATATGAAATATATGAAACAAATTCAGAAACTTAAAACAAATAAAGCATAGTTACCGAATTCAATAAAATCAGCCAAAAATAAATATGAAAATTAGCTGATTCAGTGCCATACGTTGATTAATAAGATAATAATGTTAATACGGTACGACAATATTAAGTGAACCAAAATGTTGTGTTAAAAATATTGGCAAAACCTAAAACTCCTTTACCATTCATGGAATTTTTTTGGGGAGCGAAAGTGATTGCCAAGCACCTATCCACTTTTCAAGGGTGAGCATTAATTGGGGATTTGATTATCAGATCCGTTTTTAATGATTTACCATTACAAAAAATATTTCGTTTATTTCTATTCATATTATTGTTTAATAAATATAGATAGGATAGTTATATGATTTTATTGTTTTTAAATGAATTTAATAGTATCTAGGTTTATATAAATTTGTTTAATGTTTAAGAAATAATTTTTTTTTAGTATTTCTGAACTCTATTTTAGTATGGAGAATTTCATTTTTTACATTACAATTTAGTTTCCATTTATTACTAATTTTTTTATTTTTAGTTATAATGTGATATTAAATAAATTTGATAATTTATTTTTTATTATTACATGTTTATAATATTTTAAATATGAGGGAAGAATTTTTTAAATAATTTTAATTTTGAAAATAATATGTTTGAATAAAGTTGTATAACTAATTGTTAAAAATATTTAAGCGGAATTTAATTTGATAATTATGAAATAGAATACTGAAATGAAATGATATGATATTTTAAGGTCTATAAGACTAACTTCAATCCTTAGTCTATGAGACTATTAGTCCCTGTTTTTTTCCAATTCAAATTGACAATGAGTTGGCCCAAGCTTCAAACAATTCCCTCCTTAAAATTACAATGCCAAAAAATTAATGCTAACATGTTTTCATAACTTTCTTTGATGTCTTTGAATGCATCACATTCCAAAATGAAATGTTTTTCCAATTCCTACGTGCAAAATGTACCAACCATTCTTCCCAAGCTTCTTTCCTTTTCCACCATCTTGTTTGACACCGAAGTTGATGCAAGTTGGTCCTAATTGAGCAATAAGAACATTTTCCCTCCACTAAATTTTATCTCCAATGAACTCCTTTTGTTGTAGATCACACTTAGGGTTGAATTCCTCAATGTAGTACTTTTTTTTTCTACCCAACTATTTTCCCCATTCCTTTTTATGAAACTTCTCCATGATAAAAATAGCTAAATCATACACAATTACAGAAATATAATTATATTAAGCACAAATGGTGTATGTGTAAACACTCACACACACAGATTACATTCAGATCACTCTATTAAATAGAGTTTTTGAGATCCAACTTATTCCTAATTTAGAGAGAGTGGTTGAGAGAATTTCTCAACCATCACAAACCAATTTCTCAAATATGGAATGTAAGCATTAACTCCAACATCCCCCCTTAATAATTACATTACATGAAGATAACAAAATAATCAAGCTTATCAGTAGATGCTCCATCGAGTTGTCTTGTAACCCTCGGAAAGGTGTAGTTGGCAAGTTGGATTCTCGAGTTCCCTTCCACAACTCCCGAATCAAGGACCTTCCGAAGTCAATTACTAGATAGCATCCCAATATGCCGCATAACCTCATTAAGAAACCACTTCCATGTATACCACTAATGAGGGATCCTTCCCTAGATCCGCAACTACCATACTATCTGGACAACCATTCATATTGAGCCTTACTACTACTTGATCTTTAAGTACTGGCATCAGACACATAGTTGAACTTCTGGTTATTTTTAAAAGAGTTTAATAGGTTCACTGTCTTCATCATCAGAATTCATCATTTGATTTACAAATAATTTATAATACTATTAATTAACAAGGCAATAAGATCTTTTGATTTTCATCATACTTCATTGAATCATTTTTACGAATCATTTTTTTACCACGTGGTGATTATGTAGCTCAGCGGAACCTATTTCTACGGTTTGATCCCGGCCAGTTACGAAAACCTAATCCCCACCTGTGTCTTTGGCATAGGTTCCATTTTGGACAAGGGAGCAAGGTCAACGGCCTGGCCAGCGCTCGACAAGAATTTTCGAGCTTCGATGCTTGCAATTACACGATTAACAGACAAAAGTCGATTTCTTCAATTTCTGAGTAGCGAAAATTGCGACGACTTGCAACTAGAAATGTTTAAGATTTGCTCGGAAATTGAAATCCTCTGGTTAATCAAACCCTATCTATTTACTTTACCAGACAGCCAGAAATGCTCAAATGTCTTCAGAAATTAATCTCCCGGACGGATCAATCCATGCACCTTTAATTAACTACAGACAACCCAGAAAAGACGGTCCAAATCCACGCAGTTAACGCAGTAACGAGTATTCAAGCAGTTGCTCCTCAGGTAGGCAGCGCTCCTCAGATGGACAACACAGGTTCAGATCTAGCTCTGATACCATGATAAAAATAGCTAAATCACACATAGTTACAGAAATATAATTATATTAAGCACAAATGGTGTATGTGTAAACACTCACACGCACAGATTACATTCAGATCACTCTATTAAATAGAGTTTTTGAGATCCAACTTATTTCTAATTTAGAGAGAATGGTTGAGAGAATTTCTCAACCATCACAAACCACTTTCTCAAATATGGAATGTAAGCATTAACTCCAACACTCCATAACAAACTCCTTTAGCTCCTTTCTATTTGTGGGACAAGCATTGAAGTGGATATTCCATTTTTGCATCCATGTGTAGTTTTGTTTCATCCATGTTTTATTTTTTTCACTTATGTCTTCATTGAAGATAACATTAGCCCATCTACCTACTCTCATTTGCTCAATTCTTTGTACTTATGAGTGGCACCATAGCAGTTTCTTCGATGAGAATTGCTTCTCTTCGCTCAACATTATCTCATAAGTTACTGAACATTTTATTTTGAACTTGCTCATGACGAAGCACTTTTGGATTTTTTCAATTTGCTTCCATTTTGAAAGGAGGTGCTGCTAGCCCACAATTCATACCCATATAGCATCAATGGACAAACTAGAAGTCCATTAAGCACTTTAATCGTTTTCCAATCCCATAACTCTGCCTCTCTACATCTGTTTTCAAGAACATATAATACTTTCCACTCTCCTAAAATTCTTTTCTTTTTACAATCTTCCCAATTAAATTTACTGTTGAAATCAATCCTAAAATACTTATACTCATTTACTTCTTCAAAAATATTATAAACTTATTTACTACTTCAAAAATGTTATTGGACAACCACACTCCCTCCACATAACCACACTCCCTCTACACTCCCCTTTTTTATGGCTCTTTTTGTCCCTCTACCCTCCCTTTTTTTATGGCTCTTTTTGTTGATAGGTGATTGTCTCGAGAATCAGACTGCCAAAGAACATCTTTTCATGCAGTGTCTTTCCACAAAATGTAATGCAACTGACTGTTCGTTATTACATTGCGATGCATTTTTTCATACAATATGTGATGTCATGAGATTATACGTACTTTCCCTAACCTTTAGGCCATCAAAGTCATTGCTGCTAATTCTCAAGAAAAGCAGAGTTGTCAGATGCTCGAATGGACCACTTTGGAAGCACGTGCTTGGCTTTGGTTTCTGCCGATTTACTGATCAAAAGCCTCAAATTAGATGTGTACCTTAACAGACAATTTACAGGGCCGTTGAATGCCTCTGGAGCCGGCCTGTCAGAGATTCCCTACCCAGGTCACCAATTTACCAAAGAAATAAGTGAGTAGGGAGAAGAAATAATATATTGAAATCATTCAATATTTCAACTTTCGTTCATAATTAGCAATAAACCATTGTAATAATTTATCTATTTAGGTAAATAAATATGTGGTTTGTTAATCGGCATTTAATGAGCGGATTATTGGATAATAAAAAAAGGTGGTTTGTTAATTCTCATGTAATGAGCAGATTATTGGATAATTGGTTTCTTAAAATTTAAGAGTGAGATAATTGGTCTGCCAAAATCTAACAGCGAGATATATATAGTTGGTTTCTTAAAATCTAAGAGTGAGATAACTGGTCTGTCAAAATCTAATAGCTAGATATATAATTTCTGCGCTTTTAATGTTCATTGACAAACTACTTAATAACTGTGTCTACATGTGGATAACTGGCCTCCCAAACTGTGGGTATTTAATGCCCATTAACAAATTACTTATTTTCAACCTCATGTAGATTTTTATTTATGATATTTAAGTTTTTGTAGATTAAAAATTTCATTTAAAAAAAAATCAGAATAATAATAAAAAATTAAAATGAAAGGCTAATATAAAATTAAATAAAAATTAACTTGTCTTTATCTTTCCTTTCACTTTAACTTGTCTTTATATTTAAGTTTTTGTAGATTAAATTTCATTTTAAAAAATTAGAAATAATAATAAAAAATAAAAATGAAATGCTAATATGAGATTAAATAAAAATTGAGAGCAGAAATAACTAATTTTAAAAATCAAACCATATGACATACCAATTAATAATAAAGGAGGATTAAAACTGAGATATGAATTAATAATAAAATATGATTCGGGATATGAGAAATACTTATAATGTGAAAGTAATATTAAGATTCCAATAACAAGACAATAATAATAAAAAAAATAACAAGAAAATAATAATAAGAAAAATAAGAAAAACATTTGACAATTCTAAAATATAAATTTTTAAGTCAAATATGTTAAATATAAATGATATATAATTTTATATTTAATAAACTAAAATAGTATAAATGTGAATAAATATAAAACAAGGTTAAAAATTTTTGCTATTATATTTATATTATTTTATTTGAATTATAATTTATTTAAATTATTTTTGTTTGGTTAAGAGTTAGTTTTTTTTGGACATAAAAAAAAGATTAATGGCTCAAAATTCATTAGCAAGTAATTATAGATGGTGTAATTTTCTTTTAATAATAGAGATAAGACAACTTATATTACAAAATATTCTAAAATATTCTTGAGAGTAGATCTGACCAAAAACTCTAAAGCATAGAATAGTTAAACAATAACTTTTTCAAAAATTTTGCTAGTAAAATTTGGAAGAATCGAGAATTCTCCATCAACAATGTAGTTTGAGAAAAGAACTCAAATCTTATTTGATGATTTTCTTTGCTTACTCAAATTGTATTTAGAACGTTCTAAAACTATTGAAAGATAACATATTTATTAAGAATGCCCTTTGGTTATAGAATTCCTTTTGTTTTTTATTATTCAGTGGCATAAACCTCAAAACATTATAGGTAGGCTGAACTATACTAGCTCAGCTATATAAGTTAATCACAATGGTTAGTAAATATTTACTTTAAGATAATTTTATATATTAACCAAATATAAAAATTAACTAAATTAACTTTAATCTAAATGGTACTATTATTAATTTTTATATATATATATAATATATATATATATATAATTAGCTATAGTTATATACCTAACCAATATCATGATTTATCAATACTATACTACTTTAAAAAGTATAATTAAGACTTTTTCTTTAATTAATCAATTTAATTAAAAAGACCAATCTTTCATTTGAAATTACTCTCAAAAATATTTTCAATTATTTAGATTTCTTTAACCAGGATACCTTCACTCAATCTCAATTTGGCATTTCGTTAGATCTCCTGGAGCTTTACTAAGATTAGGCGGCCATGGAGGATAACAATGCCACAAATACTCTATGATGTATAACATAGGAGCATCGGTTCTGAGTCTTTTGAAGTAGCTATAGGTTCTATTTTTTTTTTTGAAAGTCTGTAACGCAACTCGTGTTGTGACCACTGGGAGCACTCTTGTGCATAGTTATCAATGTAATACATGGGCTGTGAATATAAAGCGTGTTGTTGATAGTTATTTTGTGCATTTCATGATAAATTGCGGTGTGAGTTAAAGTTTTAATGTTTTATTAAAGGAAACGCTGGTTGTTGGCAAGGTCTACCAACCCAACGCATTGCCTCATTGCATTCTTATTAAGAGTGTGGTGTGACATCAAGCTGAGTAAGTAGAACTTTGTATTACTGCGTAATCTATTTCAATTCATAACAGAAATATTGTTTTAATGTTCGACGTGTGAGTTTGTTGGAACTTTGTATTGCTGCTTGATCTATTTCAATTCATAGCAGAACTATTGTTTTCATGTTCAATGTCTGAGTTTGGGTTGACAACACTGTGCTACAACAAATGTGTGGATCGGTTTTGTAATGGTCATGTTTTATTTGTAAAGTAAGTTTATATATGACACAGAGGTCTCTTTTGTAGCATCAAACTCGGGATATAAGCGAGCGATCTGCTTTATGAGACACCAAATGTGTGGATGGGTTGTGTTATGATCATATTCGACTTATAGCGTGCAAATTTTACTGACAATATTTGCGTTTCTATGTATGATACAAAGATCTATTTCATAGTTATCAAACTTAGCATATAACCTTAATCTGCTTCAAATTGCAATTACTTGATGATATATGATATGCTTCTATGTATGCAGCAGGCTTTCATGTGTGAATTTGGGTTTGATTGATTTTTATGAACTACACAACTGTGTTATAAACATTATTTCATGAGTCTAATACTATCAACGCTAACGATAGTTGGTAGTATAGTGTTATCTTTGATCACCTGATTCCTTTTTCATGTTGAAGATTGTGTTCAAGTTAGCTGGAGAGAAGTCAATGACAGAAGGACATCTTTTAAGCATTGCAGTCTTTCTCTTAATGTGAAATACTACAATTCTCACGGGAAGGGCCCTGCAACAAGAACCCAATGATCGCAATAGCTTGGGGTTTGCAATGTATCTTTACGTATATGGTTGATGTCTAAGGATAAATGGTTATTTGTTACACTGTGACATGTGAAAACGTTGCGATAGATAACTAGTTAATTCCAGTCTCCTCACAATATTCCTTTTGATCATATTGTTTAAGTGTAGAGATAAGATCGGCTGAAGACAAGATCTAGAGACAAACGGTAGGAACTTGACCATTCTTGCAAAAGCTGTCGCTAAGTCTATTGTCTAGAGACGACTTAGCTGTCTAGAGACCAAACCTGTGATACATAATAGAATCGTCATTGCAGTGTTTGGATAACAGAACCATCCGTGCCCATACCTCTTCCCACTTACAATGTAGTGCCTCTAAGTTCTAAGTCCTGAATTGACATATTTATGGTTTCAATTTAAAGTCAATAAATTCATTGAACAATAATATAATGATATGGTAGAAGTAATTGGATAAATTTTTGAAAAAAGGAAGGTATACAAGACATGGAGATTACAATCGGCCTAAATGCTATAGAGAAGAAAAAGGTGAATTTGTGGAAGGCATAGAGTATCAACATCATGTAAAAAGTGAAATTTACTATGTATACACTTGTGGAAGATGAAATTGAAGTTGAATATGGTGGAATTGAAATCATCTTTGTAGAAACAACTATAGATGAGAGAAACCTAGTAGTAAAAGTTGAATTTGATTATGACCTTAAATTAATTTTTCTTGAAGAGCCACATGGAAAGCCCAAATTTGATAATGATGAAAGTATGTATGGAAAAGTATTTTAACTACAACAAGATAAGGAAAAAAAAATTGAAGGAAACCATCAGATTTGTTGCATTAGTAGAATAGGAGATGAAGGAAAAGGAAAAGGATGTGTTTTATCTAGAATATGTTTATATAAAAAAGGTCAATTAGCATCAACTAAGGTACACTTAGATGTAGAATAACCACATAAAAATGACATTGAAGATCCAAAAAAAATTATTGAAGAAGAAGACCAATGTAAAGTTGAGGAACAAGAAAAAGTATGAAGAATATAATGTTTGGAGTAAAAGGAAAAATAACTTGTACAACTTAGATTTTAAGACAACTAGCACCATCATGTAGAAGTAAAACTAGTTTTTTACTTAGTCTCAAGTATTGTAAGCCTAGTTGAGACTTAGACTAGTATGAAGTAATGGTCTAAATTAAACGGGAGTGTTGGCATGTATTAATTATTCCTAGTGTTTAGAAAGGTTTCTAATAGTTTCTAGTAGAGATTAAATTTAGAAGCAAATTTAGCATTGTAAAGATATTTCTAGAGAATTCTCCATGATGCTCCATGATGCTTATAGAGGAATCTCCAATAGGCTCTTGGATCTATTTAATCATGTATCCTAAAGAAATTCAATCAATAAGAAATCAATTCATGTGACAAAGCTATAACTTTAGTAAGTTGTGTGTGGTATTCTTCTAAGGTATTTTGATTTTGGTTTCCTCCTTTGACCCGTCAACTTGCAAAGAACATGGCCTACAACAATTTTGATAAAAATAGTAACCCCAAAAGGAACCAAGATCCTAAGTAATAACACTTCAAAATGCAACAACTAACCCAAAGGTACATTGTACATGTTCCTTGCAACAATCCCCACATAGGATAGAAGGACCAAACTTTGAGAAACTACACATGACCAGTTAACCTAGTCCATTACAAGCACTAGATTCAGAACATGCAAAAATAATAATTCCAATCCATCACAATCACTATGAAATGTATGCAATAACCACAAAGTAAGGATTTCTTAAAATGTCAAACCTACTTACAAACAATACAAACTCATATTGTAGAAACCTTTATGTCATTTGTGAATAGACTATTAAAATAGCAAATGAAGAAAATGATGCAAGATGAGTAAAGATTCCATCTAGTAAAATTTCCTCAACCTAGCAAACCATTATTTCCTATTGTCACTTATCCACCCTAGCTCATATACATGACCTACAACCACTGTTATAGACAATAAAAAAACCAAGTTAACTAAACAAATTACAAATCACTAAAAAAAATCATCAATCCAAATAAAATTGACAGACTTTGAACCATACAGCAACAAAATTGCAACATCCAAAATTACAATAAACAATTCCAAACCTTAAAGCACAGCTAAATAAATATTGCACCCATAAATAAATAAAAACCCATTTAGATCCCAACATTTTTGTAGATACTATAAAAACCAAAAGTACCACTATATTAATGGATAAGTAACAATATTATAACATGTCCTCATCCTCCGAAGGACAAAGTGAGAAAGAAACTGACAAGAATATGATAGACACAATTCAAATAGGTCACATCATCGCCATTATTCATTGCTACCGTGGCTTGTGTGGATATTATACAACCACCTTTACGATGATAAAATAGGCAAAATGCATTGTATCACGACTTGTATAAATAACCATTATGCATTGCTATCGTGGCTTGTATAGATACCATACAACACCCTTTACGATGACAAAATAACCATAACAATATAAGCAACTATAAATGATCAATAAACCCATATCAGTAACACGAAAAGTAAGTTCAAAAGATTCCAAACCATAAAGCACAAAATCAATTTGAAATGCACATGGACAGAAGCCAATGCTGGCTGAACATACTTACAGCCTTATCAGTTTACTTACATTTAACGATTGACAAATTTATTCAACAGACCGCCTTATTTGTTTATTTAACCCGGCCGAGATGGACGAATTTATTTAATCAACTCAATACATGGCACTGTCTGAAATCAAATTGGAGAGAGATCTTCCAACAGCGGGAATTTGGTGCAGCACGTTTGGATTCAATGTATGTCGAAATAACTGCTTATCTCTATCGTTAAAATGCAGGCATGACTTTGGGTCTCTGGCATTTAATACATTACAGCGCAGAGAAGAACCACAGGTATCAGCGAAAGGCAGATAGAATTTAAAAAGGAAGGCCGTATCTGGCGTGCCATTTATAGAATTAGGATAGAATAGAATGGTAACAGAAAGAATACGCCATTTATAGCAATAGGATAGAATAGGATGGTAATTGAAGAAATTGGAGTAGAAATATGGTGCAAAAATTACTCATAAAATTATTTTTATATTCACACATAAAATTAAAATACAAGTCACATAAATAGTATTTATAAGATTTAACAATTTTTAAACTAAGATTATTATCGATAATATTTATAAGATCTAACAATTTTTAAACTAAGATTATTGTCGATAAGATATCTCAACAACACAATTCATTCAACAAGCCAATCTACTTATTTTTTAATTGAAGCATCATTTCCAAGGCCCCCTATAATGTTTAAAGTACAATATTACAAAAATTAATTAAAAAACACAAATTATAGTTTACAAATAGTCGCATTTGTCTTGTTGGTCTTTATTCATATCCACTCTGGGATCTCACAAACAACGCTATTCCTTCACCACCTCATCTTCAAGATGTCACTTAAACTCCATTTAAAACATAAGCACCTCTAACCATCTTTAATGAACTTGCATTATCAACAATGTTGACATACTTTATTATGCTTGATGTAGCTGTCTGAAAAAATAGCTATGTAATGAACCATCCTATGGAAAAGCTCTCACTTTTGAGATGACATAGCTCATTGTATCTAACAGTGATCTAAGAAAGTTGTGTGTGTACTGAATGTGTTCATAATTTGACCATACAACTTGACATATCTCATATACATATTATATTTGAAGCCCAAAGTACAACAAAACTCATCAACACATATTAGATTCACATAATCAAATTAGCGATACATTCTCTTGGCACTGAATAATGTCAAGAACCACTAATTTAACTATATTTCACTGTTTAATAATTGGTTCTTCACCTTTGGTTTACAAACCAAAAGTATACTCAACATGTATTGCATACAACTCCAACATATATTTATTCTTCTATATTAAAATTGACGAGTGTTCTCCCTCCTTTGTACATAAACATGAGTATCATAGTGACCCCTCTCGCAACTGAACCCTAGACGTGAGTATCATAGTGACCCCTCTCGCAACTGAACCCTAGCCTAGTTCTTAGGGATAAAAACTGTAAGGCTAAATTAATTTTATATGCCATCAAAGGTGCATATTAGCTAGCGACCATGCCAAAAACCATTTGCAAAATAAATTTTGTGAGATGCTTTGGTTTATGCTTCTAGAATATCCCCATTTTGTTGTCTTCTTAGTCAGTTTTTGGATGGTGATATTTTGTACCTCATGCACAACGGGATTATTGTGATACTCCTTGTGATGCCAAAACACATGCAAGGATCCCATGTACTTGATGTATTTAAAAAAAAAAACAAATTTATTAAATGCCTTGGAATATCCTACCTTAATATCCCCATATACTGCCTTAATGACTATTTTTTTGAACAATTATAGGAAGCAGAAGAATGTCATCATTTGAGATAGTGGAGTGGAATATCAATCATGAGAGTCCCTAATTGATCAATGAACCAAAAGAATATTTCAAAAATTTCTTAGAAGTCTTTATCAATCCATTCACGAGATAAACAGGATTACCATCATCTCCAAAATGTGATACAACAAACCCATGCATTGTTCATGTCTTGTTCAATCATGGTCACAATCTTGTGCTTCAAAACTAGGGTGAGACTCGACACTCAGATTGGTCTCTGCTATTGGAAGGGCAGAGGAAACAAAACATAAATTAACACATAAAAAACGAGTTGTGGCTCTTTTATTGATCACACAAAACTTGATTTTTACAATGAACCCGCTAAAGGGTATTTATCGTTTTCCAACTAGCTACTTGGCTAAAATATATTGACCTGCATCCACATGCAACAACACAGTCAAAGTTGTCTATCACTTGACTTGAATCAACACTCAAATACTCAATCACTCACTTAACTGACTCTCTATGTTTAGCCAACTCCACAGGCAGAAGTAATTACTATTTCTAACAATCTCCCTTAATTACGACCGTATGAATCAACATAACTCAACATGACTTAACTATCACACAAACATGCATTTTGGTCTATGTCTCAGCTAGGCTTACAATGACTCAAGAATTTTACAATTTTTCATTTTCTGTTTCTATGCTTCTAGATTCTATATCCTCGAAATTGCTTCATTCTCTGTTGAACTTTCTTGCTGTAGGCTTTATTCACTTGCTATTGCTGCAATTTTTCTTTGACTTGTTTTGAACTTGTTCTAAAAAAATATTGGATCATGTCTTGTACACCTTCCTCTTCAAATATTCGTTCAATTATGGACTGCTGCCACAACATTGCATCTTTAAACTGTCTTATTTTCTCTGCATCTCACGCTTCACATTCCTGACTTTCATTTTCCATATTTCTTGATAGCAAAATCATATCTCTTCTTGACTCCAATGCTGAAAAATGGTTTCAATGCATTCATCTTTGTCTTCAAAAACATCCATATCATTGTTTTCACTTTTCTTTTTTTTTTGAAGCAAGAGTCATGCCTTCTATTCATATTAACCAAAAAGGATTAATTACATAAATTACAACCACCCCTAAGGAATCGGGGGGCATTGAATTAACTATCCCTCCCAGGGAATGGGCCAGAGACCCTAAGGCTAAACAATTGAGCCATGGGCTGCCACCCCTATTGCCTCCAAAAAACTGATGCAATTTGATCCATCACAAAGGAGCGAAACAGGGCATACAAGTTGGAACTAGAACCGGACCCGAAAAGGAATTAAAAACCAACCTATTCAAACTTCTGGTCCAAAATGTGGCATAAATATAGCATATGTCATCACCCCGAAATTCATTGCTACCTGCCACAAAGATGAACAAACACGGACGATAACAATAAGGGGTAACTCTGACCTGGACCCACCAACATGGAAAATGATCCTAGGTGATTGATCCGCCTCGCAAGATCCAATGGTTGAAGAATATATTGGATGAAAAAGAAGCCCGGAGAATACCCGCCTGATGAGAGTGGTATTATCTCTCCTTATAGAGCCATGTGTTGCATGTTGAGTGGCATCGGGCTCAAATCTTTGAAACCACTTTCCAGAGTTGAGAGCTTCCAATGAGCCAAAAACTACCTTGAGGGCAGTATTGAAACTTAAGGTAGTAATGAGGAAGGTTTTGAGTCTGCTGAGGAAGCAAAGACTCTGGCCTAAACCCATCATTCTGCAATTTGAATCTCCACCCTTGACCCTTATTTGTTTGATCCAACGGATGAGAGGTGTGATTCCTGCCATCCGAGCATCCAAAAACCTGTAGGCCAACCCCGCCGGTTCACTGTATCCATTGCCAACAGTTATATACCTATTGTTGGGTATTGTTATTCCCTCTGACTTGAGACTCTTCACCCCCTCTTCTCGCTGAGTAAAACTGAGTTGATCTGAGTTAGGAGAAAGTTTTGAAAGAATCCTTAATCTGCAGATCATCTCCCACCCAAGACTTCTATATCTGAGCTGTTTTGGACTGATAAAGCTAACAAAGGCCTGCGTGCCATTTTCAAAATTACCTCTGGAAAACCCCTTCATGTTGATTGTGTATCTACAAACCCAACCTCTGCTACTACTGACCTTCTCTATTCTGATGTATCTGTCAGTCCTCATTCACCTCGTTAAGATAGTCATCCCTCAATCTACCCCAAGGAACCTCTTTCCATCTGAACTTATTACTACTTTTGGTGCAGAGTGCACCTTTATTGTCAAGTATGTCTGCCAATTTATTGGCCGTCCTGTGCACATGTGCGAAGCTTAAGGTTCTCATGTTTTGCAGGTAGAGATGGATTCTTTGATAAACTTGCAGAAGCCTCTAGTGTCTCGAGACCTTTTTCGGAGTTGAACCACAACAGATTCTCTTGACCGAATTGATGATCAACTGCTTCAATTATGATATTTTGAAGATTATCGTACTTCAGGATTTCTAAAAATTGCTTTAATGCCATTAGCTCCACCATATTGTTTGTGTCTCTTCCCAGATTGAAATGAAAAGTGTGTTGTATGCAACACTTTTCATCCCTTATTACACCATCATAACTAGCCGTACCCAGATTTCCTTTTAAGGCCCCATCTATGTTACATTTCATAAATCCCTGAGGGGGAGGATGCCATAAATCTTTATCAGTGACCAGTTGCTTTACCACCCTATTCTTTCCCTGAGCAATAAGCCCCTGCATACCCAACTAAAGAAGTATTTTCAAATCATCATTTCAAGGGAGAGTTGTAGTGGGTGTTTGCATTAAAGTTCCAACCGTCTCCTTGAGCTATCTTAAAATTTGTTCCATGATGTTGTGGGAGGAACTTTTCTTAGTTTTGAAAATGCTATTGTTGCATTCTTTCCATGCATCCCATATTAGGAAGCTTGGAGTTAAAGCCCAAGCTTTGTTTATCGTTTCATAATTAGAGAATTTCCTCTTCCAGTTGCTTAGGGTATTGGTAATGCTTCCGCTGTCCCTTTTTGTTTTCTTGAATATTAAGGCAATACCATCCCACAACGCGGAGGTAAATATGCAGGTGTTGAGAAGGTGCTCCATTGTTTCCTCTTGTGATTCACATAGCTTGCATCTGGATGGGCCAAAACGCCGCTTTTCCAGATATTCTCCCATGTCAGAATTTTCTTATGATGTACCAGCGACATGAACAGTTTGGTTTTCATCCATCCTTGGTTCTTCTAGAGATTCTTCCATACCCAATTTGTTTTTGTGGAATCAAGCTCAAGGGCTATGCATTTTTCCTCTTTAAGGTTAAAGGTGCCTTCATTGTTATCTCCCCATTTGAGTTGATCAAGATCAGCTGATATTAGTATCTTTCATTGTTCTAGAATGGCCATTAGAGCATCAACCTTTGATTTCAAGGGGTTATCATCCCTGTAATCCATTTTCTTCCAGGTTCTCTCTTTTTCTTCATTGTTTGTCTAATCCCAAAAATAATTTACCCAGAGTAACCCTTTGTTAATATCAGTATCATTTTTGAGATACATAAAGTCCTCTCTTAACATCTTTGGTTCCTGTTGCCATTTATCCTCCCAAAACCATGCCAGGTCTCCCGCTCTAATCTTCCAGAAGCCATTCTTTTGAACTATGTCTCTATTTTCCCAAGCTTTATTCCAGATGTGGAAGCCTTTTATGATGCTAGACATTTTTATGTGGTCCTTGTTTTGCCAATTGCTTGCATATTTCTAGTTCCAAATTTGAGCCCAAGGAGCATCTGAATCTTTTATCCATCTCCACCATAATTTTGCCCCCAAATCTTTATTTTGCACTTCATTCAGTCCTAAACCTCTGTGGTTTTTAGGTTTACAATTTTTTTACCAAGCAACCAAGGCCCATTTCTTCTTTTCTTCTCCTCTACCCCAAAGGAAATCTCTTTGGATATTTCTGCATTGTTGCATAACTGCTTCTGGAGGTGGAAGGGCTGAAAACATCAATATGGGGATTGTTTGTAGGACAGCTTTTGTAAGCACCAGTCGGCCCACCAAGTTCAAAGATTTGTTAGTCCATATTCATGTCTTGTCCTGTAACTTATTAATCACAGACTCCAAAATAATCTTGTTCAGAGGTTTGTCTATGAGTAGTACAACCAAATATTTAGAAGGTAGCATTTCTCTTTGAAAGCCTAAAATTCTGGAGATATTTCGTTGAATAGCAATGTTAGTATTGAAAAAGAAAATCTTTGATTTAGAGAGACTCACCTCTATGCCTGCCACCATAGTGAAGTTACTCAGGATTTGTTTGTAAGCTAGTGCTTCTTTGACAGTGGAAATGCCCTGTAGCATGGTATCATCTACAAATTGCTGATGGGTCAAATCCTGGCCGTTCTCGGAAAGTTTGAGACCCTCAATCTTACCTGCTTCTTTAGCAGACTTTATGGCTTGACCTAGTCCTTCCATAATTAAGAATAAAGAGAAAGGGGGATAGAGGATCTCCCTGCCTGAGGCCTCTTGAAGGTTTAAAGGTCTTAGATGGAGAACCATTTACCAGAATTGAAAAACTAGAGGAAGTCACCAGGGCCATTACCCATCTTACCCAGTTGTGGTTAAATGCAAAAGCTAGTAGGACTTTCCTGATGTAGGTCCAATTTAACTTATCATATGCCTTTTCTAGGTCCAATTGCATAATCGTTCCTGCCTGCCTTTTACTCACCAATGAATGAACCACTTCATGCACTTGAATGATATTATTGAGAATTTGTCTATCATCCACATATCCCGTCTACTCCACCAAAACCAGAGTAGGAAGAAGGGGTTTGAGTTTGTTCGCAGTAATTTTGGATATTATCTTATACACCACATTGCATAAAGCTATAGGCCTAGATTTGTCTAGTGTCATAGCATTTTCCTGTTTAGGAATCAAGGAGATGAAGGATGTATTGAGCACCTTCAATACTGCTCTATTCTTCCTGGAGTCCTCCACCACATTCAAAATATCTTGCTTGAAAATACTCCAGCATGCTTTAAATAAATCTACATTGAATCCATCTAGGCCTGGTACTTTTCCATTCTGCATTCCTTTGATGACCTCACTAACCTCCTCTTCATTCATTGGCCTATTAAGACTATAATTATCTTCTCTTGTTACTAACATAGGGATGTGCTTGGTGAAGTCTCTGATGAATTGTGATCTATTGAAGAGAGGTTCCTCTGCTATGCTATGAAAATGTTGAACCAACACAGTTTCTATTTCTTTATGGGTATTGAGATGATGGCCTCCGAAGTCCTTAATCGTGGATATTCTATTGTGAGACCTATGCTCCATTGTAGATCTGTGGAAAAACCTTATATTTCTTTCCCCTTCTTTTAGCCATTGTGCTCTTGATTTTTGTCTCCAAAATATTTCCTCTTGTTTGCATAAGTCCTCCCAATCTTGTTGATGCTTGTTGGGTTATTCATTTCTATCCCCATCAAAGCCATCTGTGATAAGGATTTGATTATTTTCCTACATTTTTCTTTCAACAACTTTTTTCGCTTCAAAAATATTACCAAACTCATGCTTATTCCAATCTTTGAGCCTAAGTTTGATATGCTTCAACCTTTTGTGTAATAGAAACATCTTTGTTCCTTGGATCTGCAGATCTTCTTTCCACCATTTTTCAATGTTGCTAACAAATTCAGAATGGGTGAGCTAGATGTTTTCAAACCTAAGGTTTGTTCTTTGGGGTTCCAATGCCGGTCACCTCAAATTGAACATGCCAATGGTCCGAGCCACCAAAGGGGAGAATTCTCACTATCATATCAAGGTATGTGAGCATGAGCTCCTCTGAGATAATGAATATGTCCAACTTTGAGGCTACTTGAGCCTCTCCTCCTCTTTTGTTGTTCCAAGTAAAGAGGCCATTATTTACAACTGTTTCAACTAGCCTCATGTTGTTTATAAAATTCTGAATTGCTATAGAGTCTCCACTTAGTGTTCTGGTCCCACCTTTTTTTTCTAACAGGGATTTGATCATGTTAAAGTCCCCTCCCAGAATCCATGGTATTCCTAAATTTCTAAATCTTAAATCCTCTAGAGAAGTGAGTAGTTTGAGTTTGTCATCTGGTCTCTAAGGGTCATAAACATTTGTGATTAAATAAGTCTCCCTGTCTCCCACAGGCTGAATAACCACTGATAAATAATTCCTAGATGCTTTAGCATCCACTATGCCAATCTTTTGAGGGTTCCACAATGTTAGAATACCTCCTGTTGTTTTGTCTACCTTGACTTGTAGAAATTCCTATCTCTTGAGCCATTTACTATGTGTTTCTCTTATTTTTTGAATTGAGCATTTAGTTTCCTGGATGAAAATCATATCTAGAGTTTCTTGTTTCATTCTATTGTTAAGATTCCTTTGCTTCCTTTTACTCCCTAGACCTCTAATATTCCAAGATGCGAGCTTCATTAAGAAAGATTTGTAAAGGAGTAGCTGGTAAGATCTTTCATCTTACCTAAATCTATCATCAATTTTCCACATTCTATCAGTAACTCATTTTGTTTCTTTCTTCCCCTTTTCCTTACTAGGTTTCTGGGAGTGAGTCTTGAGGTGGTTTTCAAGGTTTTCACCACTTCGTTGTCTTGTCTTTCGAGGTTTCTTTTCCCTCTCATCCCTTTAGCCCGTGTTCTCCACAGAAACAACTACTGCACTCTATTAAACTCATCCCGAGGTAATGAATCCATACCTTTCGTGGTCCCCTGTTTCAGGAAACTTTCCAGATCTAGATGTTCTCTTTCGAGAATATCCTGCAATTCATGATCCTCTGTTTCCTCCTCACTCGGGGTCATTTCTTGGTCAGTTTCAAGTTCCATGTTGCTCAGTATAGTCTCATTTAGCTGGTTATTGTCCTATGTCTTCTCCCTATTTTCTTCCTTTTCATTCTCCCCTGGGCTGTCCTTTGTGGCCTGATTTGCCTCTGTTACCTCTTCCTCTTCTTCTAGTATTTTGTACCTATTCTAACTTGTTTGTTTTTCCTCAGTGTAGTTTTTCTTTTGCAACTATCAGGCCAGGAGTAACTCCAGAAAAACTAATTCAATACTTTCATTAGGTAGCTATTGTTATATACACATGAACGTGATTGATCAGTTCATCTTCTTGATGACTATTCACATTCCAGAAGATTAGGTGTCAACATTCCCCCCCTTAATCTGAAGGGATGTTGGTGAGTCCAAGCATCGTTCTGAATCTTTCAAGCTTTTCTCTTCCAAGCGCTTTGGTGAAGATGTCTGCAATTTGCTCATTTGTGAAACAATGGCGGAGATGGATTGTTTTGGCCTCAACATGATGTCGGATCAAATGATATTTAGTATTGATGTGCTTTG
>APFE031379823.1:109805-121894 GCA_000404065.3 Pinus taeda | reverse complement strand
ATGGATGCAATATAACTTTCATTCTTCCCTGTCATTAAAAGATCATCTACATATACCACAAGATATACAACTGTTTTGCCAACTTTCTTGACAAATAAAGTTGCATCATCAAGATCAAAATGATTGAAGTTGAGTTTCAGAAGATGCTCAGTTAGTTTTTCATACCAGGGTCGTGGTGCTTGTTTGAGGCCATACAAGGACTTCACAAGTTTGCATACTTTATGTTCATGTCCTTTCACAGCAAATCCTTCAGGCTGGGACATAAAAACATTTTCTTTTAGATCTCCATTCAAGAAGCAGTTTTTACATCCATTTGATGGACTTTCCAACCGTTCTGAGCTGCCAGTGCAAAGAGTGTCCGGATGGTGGCCCATTTTGCTGTGGGAGCAAAAGTTTCCTCATAATCGACCCCTTCCTTCTGTGCAAAACCTTTTGCCACAAGCCTAGCGTTGTGCTTGTCAAGTGAGCCATCAGCTTTGTACTTGTTATTGTAGACCCACTTGCAGCCAATTGGTTTGGTTCTAAATGGAGGATCAACCAGCTTCCAAGTGTCATTCTTTATGAGGGCATCATACTCCTTTTGCATTGCTGCTTTCCATTCATCATGAGAAGCAGCTTCTTTAAAGGAAGTTGGTTCAAAATCTGTAGACAAGTTCAATTCAAAATCATAAGAAACATCCATATCAACAGGTGAATTAGAGTCATCTACATCACCTCCATTTTGTTGATTTGCATTTCTGGTTCCTATTTTTCCAATTTCATCAGGATGAACACTTTCAAGTGTCTTTGTCAGCCACTTGGGGGACCTTTCTGAGATGGTCCAGGCTGCTCTGTTGATTGAGTTGGGAGTGAATCAAGATTGAGTCTCCCAATTCTATCAATTACATCACTTAAAGCATCATCCGTTGTTGGAGTTTCAGTCGGGGGAGAGTATTCTTCAGAAGAAGATTCCACATGTTGATCTAGTATAGGAATCCCCCCTTCAAGATGTGGAATCTGATTTTCAAATTCTTGAAATGATTTCATTTTTGCGAATCTATCCAAGCGATCAAGTTGCCGCTCAACAACATTGTCAGATTTGGATGATTCAAGAAAAATTACATCTCTAGATATAACAAACTTTTATTTTCTTCATCATAGAGGCGGTATGCTTTGGAGGTATTTGAATACCCCAAGAAAATACACTTACGACTTCTAGCACCAAGTTTGTTTCTATGTACCTTTGGTATCAAAGCATAACAGGTGGAACCAAAAATCCTGAGATGTTTGACCGAAGGAACATGTCCATACCACAATTCATAAGGAGTCTTGTTTCTTATAGCACTAGATGGACATCTATTCTTTATATATGCAGCACATAGAACAGCATCAGCCCAAAACATTATCTTTACATTTTTGAAAAAAAAGCATGGATCGTACCATATTCAAGATTGTTCTATTCATTCTTTCAGCGACACCATTCTGTTGGGGATTATAAGGCACAGTTGTTTGATGTTTAATCCCATGTTGGCGAAGATAGTGTTCAAATTCATTTGATGTATATTCTTTTCCATTATCAGTGCGAATAGACCCAATATGAGATTGTGCATCATTTTCAATCCATTTATGAAAATTCTTAAATGTTAGGAAAGCATCAGATTTGTTCTTCAATAAATAAACCCAACACATTCTGGTGTAGTCATCAATAAATGTCATGATATATTTACTTCCATATGCAGAAGGAATAAGAATTGGACCACATAAATCTGAATGAATAAGTTCAAGCCTCCTATGTTCTCTTGAATGTGAGTCATGAAAGGACTGTTTGCTGTGCTTTCCTAGAATGCATGCATCACATTGCTTAAGTTTTCTAGGAATTGTAGGCAAATCAACAACACCATTTTTCTTCAATAAGCGGAGACTGTCATAGTTTAAATGTCCAAATCTAGCATGCCATAATAAACTTTATGGAAGTGTATCTTCTTCATGATGAGAAATATATGAGAAATGTTGTGCATGAGCAGATGTTCCTTGGAGTTTGAAAAGTCTTTCTTCTTCTATTCCCCTCATGACAAGTGAGTGATCAGATGCTTTTCTCACCTCAATCTTGCCATCAAACATATGAATGGAGTGACCTTACTAGCGGATGTGGACCAAGGACAACAAGTTTCTCTTGAGCTGTGGGAGATATAGAACATGATCAAGAAGAAAGTCTGAGAGACTAGGCAGTTTAAGCCTAATTGTGCCAAGCCCTGATGGCTTCATTTTTGACTGATCTGCAAAGTATACTACTCCATCAACATTGTCAGTGAAACCTTCAAAAAAATCTTTTCTATGAGTCATGTGACAAGTTTCTCCTGAATCAAGCAGCCAATCATTTTTCCAGGAAGCAAGTGAAGTATTAAACAAATCTTCATTTACTCCAATGTTACATAGTGCCTCAACATAGTGAGCGGATTCAGGTGCTTTACCTTTGTCGGTATCATCAGTTTTACCTTTCTGTTGGTTTCTTCTCTACTCAATTTTGTCCCATGGTAGCTTGCATGTAGAAGCATCATGTGATCCATTTCTTTTGTAGCGAATACAATGTAAATCTGCCTTTTCTCCTTGAGAATGTCTGCCCCCCCTGCCTCTGAAATATCTTCCTCTTCCTCTTCGTCCACCTCTTCCTCTTGTAGAATCTTGAGCAGGATACTTTTCTTTATGAGCCAGGCATAGAGTCTCTTCAGAAGATTCAGGGGTTGTCTTCTTTCCAAAGGCCTTTTCTCTTTCAACAAACTTTTTCACAAGAGAGTGAAAGGTTATATCTTTGAGATTTCCATTTGCTTGCAAAGACTCAAGATAATTGGAGTATGTAGGATAAAGTTCCTTGAAAAAAGTAATAAGAGAGATATCTAGCTCAACTTTAGTGGATTTGATATCATGCATTATAGACTTTATTTCAGATGCAAGAGCAAGAGGATCATTATTTTGCAGTTCAAGAGTGAAGAGTTTAATTATAAGCTGGACGACTTCAAGTGCAGAGTGTGAGTCATAGAGTTCTTTCAGCTTTTGTAAAGCTTCAAAGGCAGTTGAATATGATGAAATGTGGCGACTCACCTCCTTATTTACAGATGCTGTGATTAATGCATACGCTTTTCTATTCTTGTTTTCCCAGATGGCGAGCTCTTTGTTTGATGTAGGCTTTTTTGGGTCACTGTCTCCTTCTCCGACACACACTCCTTTCCACAACTCATTGAAGATGAGGGTTTGTTGTATCATCCGGGACCAGTCAGGATAGTTCTCCTTGCCAGTGAGAACTATTCCTACGAGAGATGATTGAATGCATTCTGTAAAAAATTACTTCTGCTGATATAAAAAAAAAAACTTTTGCTGATAGACTAATACTTCTGATGGCAAAAAAAAACTTGCTCTTGTGGAGAAAAAACTTATGCTGCTAAAAAAAAATGTTGATAACCCTCCAACAAAGGCAAAAAAATTTCTCTTACGGAGAAAACAAACTTCTCCTGCTAAAAAAAAAGCTGAGATTCTCAGATGTTGAACTTTCCAGTAAAACACAAGAGCGTTAACTATGTTAGCCACAACGTTATGAAAACAATATCATGAGAGCTCAACGTTATGAAAACAATATCATGAGAGCATGGTATATATGGGATATATTCTATATGGAAACAACGTTGGCGTGGATGCAACGTTATATATACACCAACGTATTTGTGAAATGGAGCAACAATGTTACATATACCAGCGTGAAATGGAGCAACAACCAGCGTATATATACCAGGATCAACAACGTTATATATACCAGGGTAGACAACGTTATATATAACAGGGCAGACAACGTTATATATACCAACATTATTGCTAGCTCGAATTCGAATTTCACAGATGGCAGATATCTTGCTCAAATCAATGCTCGACCAATAACCAAACGTGTTATATATACCAGCGTGTTAGTGGAATGCCCCCCAAACGTTATATATATCAGCGTGTATAGAGGTCACAGTGCTTATATATATGTATACCAGCAAACCACGAAATGTCTGTTGCAAAAGTCCAGATTTGTAGACGGCCATAAATTATATAAATGTCTGCAACGAAGCATGGAAATGGATTTCATGAAAAACGAGGTTGTGTGAGCCTACGTTCTTGACAAAGCCTTGCATTGGAAGAGTAGAATCCAGATTTGTATACATATATTCCTTAATACAATGTTTCAAAAACCAAGGGTTTCAATCGCGCAACGACAAAGAGCGAGATTGGGATCCAAATTACAGTGATGAACTTCTTTTGCAAGAGGACGGGTCTGAGATAATCTCACGAAAGTCAGAAGCCAACATTCAGAAAAAATATTGACAGCAGCGTATAGCAAAGAACTGTATGCATTGAGCGGATAACGCATAATAACGCTGAATGAGAGCATGAGTATTTTCGCATAGTATAGTTTAACACATTTCAGACAGAAGGCAGTGGACAAAGAACAGAAGGCAGTGGACAGAGGATAGAGGAGTTACAAGGCATGCCAAAAAAGGAACCTGGGACCTGTGCTCTGATACCATGTTAGGCCAGGAGTAACTCCAGAAAAACTGATTCAATACTTTCATTAGGTAGCTATTGTTATATACACATGAATGTGACTGATCAGTTCATCTTCTTGATGACTGTTCACATTCCAAAAGATTAGGTGTCAACAACAACATTTTCCCTCCTTTACCTCTATTTCCCACTTTATGAAAGCTTTCAATATCTTTCCCTATTGTAAATTTACTTCTGCTCTCTGTATAGTTTAGAGGGCAGTCTTTGAATAGATACCCATGTTCATGGAATTTGTGACATCTAAAAGGAAGATGTTCATAATCCAATGTTTGCATCCATTCTTCATCAAAAAATTCCAGGATCACCTCATCCGGTAGAGCTCCAGAGAGATCCATCTCCACACATATACGGGCAAAGGAGGTGTACTTTCCCCTTCTTGTTGCCTCAGATATTTTAAAAAAACGCCCTAATTTATTTCCTATTGTTGATAAAGATTCTGGTTGCCAGCAATCTAGAGGTAAGGGGTAGAGTCTTACCCAAACCGAGACTGAGGTGAAGGTCTCGTGCTCTGGGACAAAATTCATCATTCAAGGCCGCATATAGAGGCCTACAGCTACATAGAAGTAGGGCCCTCCCTCAAACACCCTGTCATAATCCTCGATGTTAGTAAATACTACATTAAAGAAACCCTTTGACCCAAGATGTAGGTCTATATCCCCTTTAAGTTTCCAATGATATTTAATCCATCCCTTTAGCGCCTTCTCTATGGGACATAACCCCATGAATTTAGAAATTATGGAATAAGTACTCATGTGATCCCTATGCACCTGCAGTACTGGATCACTTAACAACACTTTGGGTGTGACAATAGTCTTAGGCTTACATGGACCATTTTTTTTTCTGCTTGCTATTTCTTTTCCTCTTCTTCTTTATCTTTTTTCCATCTCCCTCACTCCTATTATTCTGCTTCTGTGTATTGTCGTCATCCCATTTCCCTCCTCTTGGTAGACCTTTATTAACCTCCAACGTTTTCTTGCCTCTGCTGGGGACTGCCTTACTGTAAGAGAAAGTTGAGCTCCCCCCTTTATGCCCTTCCATGGTGTTCAATGCCTGATTAATTTTGTAAGTCCTAGCTCTTACTAGTCATCGCCTCAATTACTCATGAGAGCATTCGATAGAAGTATACATCATTGTTTTCACTTTCATCATTAGGTTGTTCTTCTTCTTCTTTTGGTAATCTGCATCAAATTTATTAACAACCTTGCTTTAAACTTCTTTTCCCATGCTATTCTGAACACCTGCATATTAAAAAACAATGTTAAAAACATCTTTAATATGACTCTCTTTAGTGAGAGCTCCTTGCTCTACATCTGTCTTCTTTTCAACTGCATGGGGGTTGTCTTCCACCGTTATGCTGTTAGTGGATATTTTCATCAAAAACTCTTCAATCACTTTATCCTATTCTTGATCATCAACTGATGCTAGATGATATACTGCTTCATGAGCAATTCCAACTGCTTCATATCTTGCTGTTATAGTGGCAGCTTCACCTTTCAATGCTTAATCAAATATGGTTCTTACCATATTGCCACAGTCAATCCCTGTTTCAAAAAAGAAACCACACATATCATCGACGTAATGTTCACGCACACTATAGTGGGATATCCAAGCATCCATGTGCTTATTGTCAATTTCATTGATAATTTCAACTTCACCTAATCCATCAGCTACGACTGGATTCACCAATTCACATATAACTTTGCAGTCATCATCCGCACATGTCTCATCATAGTGGGACTCATTGTCATCTATATCATCCACGCTACAATGGAGTCTTTGAGCATTTATTTGCTCTTGCTCTGTTTCACACACAAAGGCTCCTCCTTCTCTCGCTACAATCTTTCTTGCATCTTCTTCATCCATATGCTTTCTTTCATAATGGGTTTCAATTGTATGGTTTTGACAATCATCATCCACTTTTGAGTGGGATTATCCAAGCTCTGTTTTCCTCTTAGAGTCTTTCTCATCTACTCTCAGATATGCAACTGACTTCTTTGCTTGTGACATAACTTGCTGTTGCCTGTCACTCTCCCTTGCGCTAAACTCTGCGTCGAGGAATTTCCATGCTTCCTTGGAAGTTGTAGCTTTTGCTACCCTGAACAAACACTTCTCATCCAATGCTTGTTTGATAAAATTCAATGCTAAAACATTACATACTGCATCATATGGGTTATTAGATTCATACTCAATTAGCTCTTTAGCTCTAAGAAAAGTTAACATCTTGATAACCCAATGATCAAAATATTCACCTGTAAACATAGCAGGTCAAGGCTACACCAATAAGCGTCAATTGCTTTTTTGTATTCTTCTAGACTTCTTAGTTTCTCGGCTGCGGCTGAACCTTTCTAACCATGGCAATGATCTTTACCTCTTCTTTTTGATTTCTTTTATTAATATGCTCTAGTCACTCTCTGCGACGCATGACTCCGGTCTTCACTCTATCTTATAGTTTCTTTAGTGATTGCATGAGGATGTCTTCCATATCGACCCAGGAAAAAAAATTATAATTTTCAATATGCGCCGAATAAAACACAATCTTCTCCCAAAACGTTGTCATACATGACAAAAAAAAATTGCAAATAAAAAAGCTTTTACAAATCCCAACTCTTTTTCCAATTTTTGTTTTAATACATGCACCTCGTTCATTACCTTTTTTTTCTAACCTCTCTTAATACCATGCACTCTCCACTTGGATTCTTAACCTTCCTTATAAAAAAACACTTTTTAAGCTTCCCACAAAGTGTCTTCAGCGTTAAGTTTCAAGAACCATTTTTAATTTGTTTCTAATAAAACAAATAAAACTCCTAACATGTAAACGTTTGTTCCCTTAAAATACCAATCCGCTTTAACCAAAAGCTCTTGTAATTTAAACTCACGATCACTTATTGCGACTGCAGACCTTGTTTCTGGCGTATGATGGAAACTCTAGGGCACCGAAAAAATACTTCCCGCTTCTTGGTCTGAGTTATAAATCACACATTTGCAAGCTGCGGTTGCAGAATGAATTTCTGGTTATTTAGATCATTCTGCTTTGATATTAATTTGTTAATAGGATGGAGGAAACAAAACATAAATTCATAAATAAAATATTAGTTGGTTTTTTTATTGATCACACAAAATTTGATTTTTATAATGAACTAGGTGAAAGGTATTTATTTTTTTCTATCTAACTACTTGCCTAAAATATCTTGATATGCATCTACATGCAACCACATACAACCACACATTAAAAGTCGACTATCATTTAAATTGGCCGAACTTAATCACTCATGTAACTGACTCACTATGTTTATTCACACTGAAAAATAATTACTATTTCTAACATTTACATTGTATGCTAACTCTTATTTTATTCAACACTACAGAAACATATTCCACCCACTCATACGCCTCCACACTCAGCTATGGGTCTACATATGCCCACCTGCACCCACTCATACGCCTCCACACTCAGGTATGTGTCTACATATGCCCACATGCACATGCAGTGGAAACCACACCGTGGCAACCACACCGAGACCACTGCTTCCAATCATGTCGATCAGACCGAGGGGAACACAAAAAATAATATTACATTAACACTACAATAATCGATAATCACTCTCACACACTAAGTAACTAATATAAAGAGGATTAATTGTCATATTTCTTCCATCTTTATGGACGCTCCCTCGAGGGTGTCAACCCCAGAGAAGGTTTGATATTAAGAAAGAAATTTGAGAAGATGATATGGGCACAAATTATTCACAAAACTATTTTTATATTTACACATGAAACTAAAATACAAGCTATATAAATAATGGTGATGAGATCTAATAATTTCTAAATTAAGAGATTGTTATTGGAAAAATATTTCAACAAGAAAATCTACGCAAAAGATCAATCTAACAATTTCCAAATGTAATCATTATTTCCAAAGTTTTCACAATTTTTTTTTTTTAATGATGTGAATGTATATAATATATATATATATATATATAGAGTATATATTGGTATTTGTTTGAAATTTAATATAAAATTGTTAGAATCACAAATTCAAGATTTATGCTTCCAAATATAAACTTTGAATAACAAAAAAATACCAAAAATTATATCAGGCCAAAAACTCCAAAACATAAAATAATTAAACAACACTTTTTTAAGATGCTTGTTACCAAAATTTGAAAGAATATAGAATTGTCCAACAATAATATGAACTCTGAGACGGGAACATATTTTCTTATTGGACAATTAATCCATGCGAAAAAATGGTTTCTTATTCAAAGTGTAATTTGAACATATTAAAACCATTGAAAGATAACATATTTTATTGCAAATGTTTTTTAGTTATTTAATTTATTTTTGTTTTTTATTATTTAGTGGTATAAATGACAAAACACTATAGAGTTAGCTCAAATATATAAATTAAATGGTTGGTAAACACTTAAACATACATTTTATAAACTTAAAATTAAAAAATCATAAAAATTGATTAAATTATAACTTTATTTTTATTATTAGTATTAGTATACCTATTAAAAATAATATATATATAAGAAGATATGTGGCAATATTCTTAACTATGGACAATTATTCTTATTTTATTATAGAAATTTTTAATTAACAAGAAAACTTAGTATAAGTCAATATCATGGTTTATCAATGTCATATATGTATAAAACATAACTCATTTCATATGAAGTTTGTTTAACTAATAAATTTAATTAAAATTTCAAAAATAAAATAATTACTATATACATAAATTTTAACTTTTAATTTAAAAATATTCCCAAACAATTTTTTAAATATTCAATTAGAGTTAAATGCTATGATTCATTATTAATGATTGAGGATTAAATTAAAATTCTTAAATCTTATGCTAAGCAACAGATTAAACCCTAAGTTACGCCAACACAAATAAAATAAAATAAAACAAAACATTTGAAAAATCCTCGGGAAGAGAGATGATTTTAGCACTCCTTATTCCGCGGTATGATGTCAAATTATTAATCTTCTGGTAGATTGTACAAATCTCAGTGACCCGCACTTCTGGCACCACTGTACTCCACTTTTTCTCGGTCTTTTTTTTTGTTGATAGTGGTTAAGTCTGGAACGGCAGAAGAACATCGTTTTCATGCATGCAGTGTCTTTTCACTCAATGTAAAGCTACCGACTGTTTGCAATTATTAGAAGGCAATCAAATAACTAGTTGGTTAATGGGCTTAAATGTATGGGGTTGTATGTGTTAGTTGTTGGATTACAGGTTTACTAAAATCTATATAGAATTCTTTATATTTATGGCTTATTAGTAAATTGGTTATTTTCGTTGATAGAGTATATGATGTAAAAGAGATTATACTAATCTTGAGACTATCAAAATTAGTTTCGATAAGTCTCAAACAATAATGGAATTTGATAAGCAAATTTCCGGTTACAATATGATTTTCGTTTAAAAACAACACTTTAAAAATTTGCCAACCCATTAAAAAAAATTAGTTGAAACTGCAAAGACGGATTAAAACTGACGGCTGAGTCTGTTTTCAAATTCCAACCCTGTTCTCAAGAAAAGCAGAGTTGGCAGATGCTCGAATGGACAACTTGGAAGCACGTGCTTGTCGTTGGTTTCTGCAGATACAGTGAACTTTCCGGATCAAAAGGCTGACATCAGATGTATACCCTAACGGACAATCAATTGGCAGCGCCGTTGAATGCATTCGGAGCCGGTTGGTCAGAGATTCCGGAATGCCACTTTGATCAATGGTCGAACTTCAGTCCGCAAGTATCAACCAGCATCCAAAATTTACATGACAGGAATGGGCAGAAGCCGTGAATCACGATGTTAAAACCTTTCATTCTAAGTCATCCATGATTGCAACTTTTATTTAGTAATAAAATATTGTTATAATTTTCTTAATTAGTTCCCATGAATCAGTTCACATGGTTGATAAACATTAATAAATTTAAGAATTTAAATTTCAAGGTCAAAAGTCCGTCATAGGTGGTTAAAAATCACAAATACCCTGCCACATATAATTAATTTTTTTTTTAATTAAAATTTAAACATATGCATAATATTATAATATTTTTACTAAATTTATATATACATGATATTTATAAAAATAGGTAATTATGGTAGTTATACTAAAAATACTTTTCTTTTCACTTAATTTAATTATTCCATTTTGAAAAGTATGAAACATTTCTTACATTCGAACAAAGACTTTTAGAGTAAAACTACTCTTGTTTAGTTTAAAATATAGTTTAAATAATTAAAAATATAACTAATTATAATTTAAATATAATTAATTTTTTCATCTTGTTCTGAAGATGAACGATACTCGCTGGTTCGAAATGACTCAACCAAATATTGGCAATGTGATGCTGGTTCGAAACGACTCAATCAAATATTGGCAATGTGATTTTTTCTGAAAATCTTTATAAATTAACAAATTATTTTTTTGTTACAAACATAAAATATGTTAACATTTTGTTATTTATATTTATTTTAGAACTTTAATTTGGAAAATGTCATAAAACATCTGCATTTTTTATATAATTTTTTAGACACAGAGTTAAAAAAAAATTGAGGATCAGGTAACCACTCCATCTAACCATCTAAAATAATCCCATTTAATAATGAGATTATTTGAAATTTATAATTTAATTAATACTACTTTTATTTCAATCATTATTCAAACAGTTAGAAAAATTAAATTAAGATGATTAACATTAAGATTAATAAATTTATAATAATAAATGAATCATAATAATGTTTTTTTATTTTAATTAGTGGAGTGTGGAAAATTATTTTATTTGGATTATTATAATATTTATCAAATACAAATATTTTTTTAAATAAAATTTTCATAATCAAAAATTTATTCCATATACTTCATAATTTTTTTTCGTCAAAAATATTTTATAGAAAATTTGCCTTAAATATTTTTTATTATTAAAATTTTAAAATTATTATTATCATTTATTATCCATTTTAAGTCAATGTGAATCGAGACCACAAAATTGGTTATGAAACCAGGGGTTAAATTTGAAACCGGGTGACTCCTACCTGTCAGGAATTTTTTTTATGGACGTTTTATTTTTACAACTGCCATCATATGAATTTTGTAAAAATTATTTGTACAAGTTTTTATCTAATTTCAAATTGTACAATAAAAGAACAATAGTTGTGAAATAATTTTCAAACCAAAAACATAACGTGCATGATTTCTCGGTTGGATACAACGACCCTTTTGGTGGCTCGCCCAACAACCGACTTTGCAAACAAGAAGTTGTGTTCAACCTTATTTCGGACAAAACCCAATAGTCTAATGCTATTTACTGCACAAACCGTTGTTAAAAGTCTAGTCCAATTTTTTACAGCAAATACAAAACAAAGCTCAATTTTTTACATAACCCACTACCTAGAATTCAGCTGGTTTAATATCCCACTAAAGACAAATGGATTCAATGCATCAAGCTCTACTGAAATTTCAAACATATAAAAGTCCAGTCCAATATTTTACAACAAATACAAA
>APFE031379823.1:98595-108638 GCA_000404065.3 Pinus taeda | reverse complement strand
ATTATTAAAATTTTTAAATATATTATAATCTAATTTTAAGGTCAAGGCTAAGCGATTTGATTACTAGGTCTACAAAGGCATACATACTTTGGTTTTGAACCTATGACCTCTTAGGAGGAAACACATGTTGTTGACCATTAGGCCCATTCAAGCTGTATAAAAAACTAACTACATATTGAAACTGGATAGAACACAAAAATAATTGTCTGCTTTTGTTAAAATTTATTATATTAAAATATGATTTTCTGTTGATGGTCTTAAAGAGAGAGTTAACTCCAACATCCCAACATGGGACAACAAAGACCACGATGACTCATATACACCAAACTATTAAGGTTGGTCACAAGTATTAAGATGGGGTTTTAAAGACGATTGGTCCTAACTCATATTTACATTCATGTGCCCAAGGAATAAGGAATGAACGTAAGAGATCGGGCTTTGGAAACCAAGTTGCAGTCGAACTTACTGTGAGAGCCCCAACTTCCGAACAATAAGAGAAATTAATCACTTGACATTGTATTTCTTAAGAAAGAAATTTAGACCATTTTTTAGTTTAGTTTGTTAGAAAGAGGAAAAAATATATATTTATTGAATTTAAGTTTAAATTAGATATGTATAAAAGAGCGATGGAGAAAGGGTTTTTGTGCAAGTGCGCTTATGGTTTGAAGCATATGATGTTCATAGGGGGAGGCGGTGGGGCTCCCACCTATCGGAATGTGGTAACAGACAAAGGGAAGGGGTTCAAGGAGGACTTTGGGTTTACAACAAAATGTGTGTCAGGAAACAACCAAGGAGCGACTGTAGTAGGTAATATGGGTGGGAATGCTTAGAGAACGGATGAGGACAAAAGTACAGTAGGGAATCGAGATGTTCAATAGCAACAACAATAATCAAAGGGGACCATTGGGTTATGTAAGCCCAAAACAATGGTAATCCCAATGAGATTAATCATCGATCCTTAGACACAGGCATTTAGATATTGCATGCCATCATATGTGATTATATGCAAGTTTATGGGCCTCTGGCCCACAGAAAAGGAATTATGTGGCTGGACCAAACACTCCTGGAAACCTAGAGGGGAGATTGAGCTCCATATGGGATCAAAGGATTTCTTCATTATGGTATTTGTGAATATGGATGATAAAGGTTGAATCTTTGATGACGGGTCCTACTTCTTTGCATTAGGTGGATTGTACATGTGGTCATGGATGGAAAAATTTACTCCATAAAAGGAGACCTTCAATAGAGTCCTAGTTTTTGTCAGTTTTACTCCTTACCACTTGATTAATATCTACCTTCAACCCTAAATATCATATATGATTGGAAGGTTCATTAAGATATCAGAGACAATGCTTCAAGGAAGATGCACATCGTATGCAAAAATCTGTGTCAAAATGGATGTTCTTGGCACCCTTCCTAAAGCAATCAAACTGTAATTTAGGGAAGAAATATGGTTACAAATAGTTGACTATAAGCAGATCCCCTTCAGGTGGCGATATTGTCATGAACATGGTCATTTGATTTGGGAGTGTCCTCTAAATAAATCTAAATAGCATGGGAAGGAACTAGAACAAAAGGATGTTGATGGTTTTCAAAGACCTAACATAAGGGGACATGCAAATCGAAGACAACAACAGAGAAATCAAGGAGGTACAAAGACACAAAGGAATATTTTTGAAGTCATGTTATAAGAGACCTTGGAGAATCATGAGACTGAAGAAGACAAAAATGAGGAACATGTAGTAGGTAAAGAGGAGGAAATATTGTCGTAGACAGAAGATCTGGGGAAAAAATTTGACATACCCATGGGGGCTTCACTAAAGGAGGAATACCATACCACGTGGGTTCATATTGGGGAGTATTTGTTGAGGAAAAAATGACATAATATATTGGGAGATATATAGTGGGTAGAGGGTTTTTATATTGGTAGGTATTAAAAATGGAGCCAAAAGTTAATGGGAAAATATAAAGGGGTATAAAAAATGTTAATGAAAAATGGATACTTACAATATCTTGTGAAAGTAGGGGTTTTTTTATTTGGAAGGTGTATTGGGTTTATGTTGTTAGGGGGTTAAATAATGTGGTTTTTAGAGGCATTTTCCAATATGTAGTCAAATTAAGGGTATTGTTTAATATGCCATGAACGAATATGATATGTCAAAGGTTCATTGAGTGAAGCCCCCACAGACATACCATATTTGGCAAAATACATTGAAGAAGATTCTGAGATGACCCCAAGCAAAGTAGGTACAGAGGACCCATATCTACAAGAAATAGTATAAAGGGAAGGAAACAACCTTCAAACTATGCTGGAGAAAGCCCAAAAACAGGGACTAGAGGCCATCTAGACAAACCAAATGGATAGGATCCAATATCTTTACCTGATGAGAGAAGAAGCTATATTAAGAGGCCAGAAACACCCACATATAGACATAGTAGAGATGGGAGTTAAGGCATCAGGATATCAGAAGGTATTAGCACCATGACACATCCAATGAAAGAGAGGAAGGAAGTCCAACAATGTGGCCCTCCAGGAGCTAGGAGCCATGCTGATCAACTTGGGTAAGATGAGAGCTCTAAGATCGCAACCCAATATTCATAGTTAATCATGAAAGTTTTAACATGGAATGAAAGAGGCATAAATAGCCTCAAGAAACAAAGACTGCTTAAGAAGAAGATTAAAATGGAGCAATTCGACCTTATTTTCTTACAAGAAACTTTGTAGAAAAGATCATGGAGGTAAGTAGGAAATCAGGTAGGGGATTTAAGGTTGTGGAGGTCACATCACAAGGCTCTACAGGTGGTTTGATGACCTGGTGGAACCCATAGGCTCTGAATATAATTGATGCATAATCCACAAGATCTTATTTATCATTGAAAATGTAAGCTATAGGGGTCTCGGGGACGCTCATGGTTACAAATTTTTATGAGCCTGAAAGGTTAGAGGAGAAGCTCAATTTCCTTCATGATCTGATAGAGCTTAAAAATAGAAAAGGCCACCTCCCATCGATTTTGGAGGGAGATTTTAATATGCTAACCTCCCTATGAGAGAAAAATGGAGGCTAAAGAAATGTAGATAAATACTCCAAATCTTTTAAAAAATTCATTGATGATGCTAATCTAATTGATATGGAAACTGGCAATGGTTGTTTCACCTGGATTAATAAGCATTGAGGATAACATCAAGTTGTTTCAAGGTTAGAAATATTTTCAATTTCAGAGGATTTTCTAATGAGGGATAGATATGGAAGAAAATCTTCTTCCCTATGAGGATCATATCACTGGCCAGTGATATTAATGATCACGATGTTAGGCACCCATAAAAATAAACTATTTAGATTTGAGGCATTTTGGTTAGAGCATACCTCCTTCATGGACAATATCAAACAGTGGTGGGGAGATTCGATCTTAATCAGAGGATCCAAGATGTAAATATTAGAGGCAAGGTTAAGATATATAAAATCGAAACTAAAGTAGTGGAATAAGATGGAATTTGGTAATATCTTCCCAGAAAAAAGAGACTTGGAACTAAATATGGAAGCATTACAAAGGATACTGATGACAGAAGGGTATTCAGAGGAAAGGAGAAAAGAGGAGACAAATCTTATGAATTTGTGGGAGGATAGATGCAGACATGACGAAATTCTATGGAGACATAAATCACGAGTGTTATGGCTCATGCAGAGTGAGGAGTGTTCAAATATGTTAGTAGGTTCAGTCTTCATAATGACATATGTAATAATGATTTTATGTATTTAATGTTAAAAGAAAAATAAATTTATTATTGGCGTTCTTAAGAGATGGGTTTCATGCTAAAGGGAAATTTATTTTTAGGTCAAGCACCCATTGAGTGCTTCTAGGCTTGTTATAAAGTCTACTGAGTCATTTTCATGTATGGAAGACCCTTTTAGGCATGTTACATATTGTAAACATAATTTGTTTAAGTAAAAAATGAATCAAAGACCCTCCAAGACCTTGTCATAAATACAAAGATCAAGTTCGCCTACATGAAGGGACAAGTTGACCCTAAAGGAGAAATTTGAGTCATTGAGAAGCCTATATAAAGGAGACTTCAACCTCACTTGGAAAGACACTTCACTTACCGAATTTTGATCAAAAGCAAAAGAAGAAGTGTGAAGAAGAGGGACACGAAGGAAGGAAGAAAAGTCGAGTTGTTTTGGGTTTGTTTTTGGGCTACATCTATCCACACGTTCAAAGGACTTAGGGCACATATTGTAGCCACAACGTCGAGCTTCCTAGATCTATTTTGGAAACCAAATTCTCTAGAGAGAGAATATATCCAATCGAAGAAGGAAATATCAAGAATTCACCATCATATCGCACACGTGTAAGGGATAAGGTTTGTGTAGAAGAAACTGCCAGGTAAGTCAAAGCTACAAAAGAAATTGGTGGGAAAGTTTGTTTGAGAAGTTGAAGTCCCAACTCCTTCCCTCCCTCCCGAGAGACTAACTCCCTTGGAGAAGAAAATGTTGAGCAGGTCAAAGTTGTAGAAGAAGCTTTTGGGAAAGTCAAAGTTGCATCTATTGGGCAAGTCGAAGTTGCAAGAGGTACTGGGTAGGTCAAAGTTGTAGAAGAGGCTCTTGCAAATCAAGTTTACAAAAGATACTCAAAGAAAGTTGTGACTTGGTCTTGGAGGGTCCTGGTCAATGGTCAAATTTCTTGGAATTTGTCAATTTAAGGTCTATAAGAAGAGAATTAATTTTGGTAGGTTTTCCTCTCAGATTGGAAAGGTTTTTTCCCTAGATGATCACCTATATCTTGTGTCCTTTTATTTATCGTTTGGTAGTTTTTTGATGAAGAATAACATTAATAATAGTAAATTAAAAGAAGAATATAATGAAGTAAAGTAAAAATGCAACACAAACAATTACCAAAGTTTGAGAAATCACCTACGCTTGTTTCCCCCATATTTCTCAACATGGTATCGCAGTGAAGGTGATAAGTCAAGGAAGGGAAGTTCAATAAAGGGCACTTAATGACTAAAGTAGTAGAAGATCATGAAAGGAATCAATCATCAAGAAGGACCTCTCACCTTAAGAGACTTTCAAGGATAAGGATCACATCATCATCTTAAAGGAAGTCTAAACCCTATTTTGTTTAAAGAAGGCATCTACTCTTGGAACAATCTTAGGAACCTCAGTGAATCAGAGAGAGGTTCTAGGAAAATATAGAAGTGTAACAACCTCGGGTTATAGTTCCTGTAATAAAGGATAATAAGGGAAAAATAAGACCAAAGTCATGAGACACATATTCCAAGTTGAATGTTGGGCAAGCGCTATAGCGGGCATCACTTTTGGTTTATTTGTAGCTTTGGAAATTGGAAAAGGAATTGGCAAAGGAAAAGAGGCAATACTTTAGATTTAATTATGGAAATAAAGGAAAATAGGAGAAAAGGGAGATGAAGAGACACATATTTTCATGCCAAGGAAATTAGAAGTACAATTAAGGAAAATGAAGGAAAAAAGTGATGTCAATAATAAAAATGCATCAGAGAATCAGTTCATAACTTTTGCTAGTTGAGATTTTGTCAGCTTTGGCTTGAGAATAGTCCTAGAGAGAGGGAGAGGTCCAAGAGGAGAAAGTAAGTAAGAAAGAAAGAAATCAAAAGGAAGGAAAACGAAAGGTTGGATGAGCAACTTCAGTAGGAATATTTTGTAGGTAACAGGTTGTATGTGTGATTTCCTAGCTGATATGTTAATGCATGATTCATGCATGTGTTTATTTAGTTTATTGGTTGTCATTGACATGTGGTTTTCCTAGTTTGACAGTGGTTTCAACATCGCCTTTCCATTTCATGGATATCCATAGTGTGATGGGATTCATTCTAGGTTGATATTTGGATTTCCAAATGGTTTTGGGACTACGTGAGATGGTCTAAAGAAAAGTCCCAAGGGTTATGGTGGAGATGGTTTTCTTTCAAAATCCATTGATGAGTGGTTGGAGAAAAGAACATTCCTTAACATATGGAGAAGAAATTATGAGGCATCCAAGCTTGGTTTGGTTTTATCTTCTCAGGACTAGTTTAGGTGAGATCACGATATTTTGAGGGTTGAGGTGGTTTAACCCTTGGATTCAGTGGTTTATTATCTCATTTTATCCCAAGAGATCCCACATTCATGCTTGGAATATGGCATGGGGGTGATTGGCTGAATTTTTTTTTTGGTTCAACTCAATCTATGGTTGGGTGGTACATGGGAGTCCATGACTTGGTTGGATTTTGCATATGTTAATAAAATATTTTTTTCTATTCTGATCTATGAGCACTTCTACATTTTATTATGGATATTTTATGGCTGATATGTTACAATTATTATTCTGGTTATATGTTAGTTATAAGAATGGTTCTATGACGTGCTCTATCTATGACACTTGTCCCTGGCTTAGTAAGTAATTGAATGGTTGATGAATGCATCAGCTAACAAGTGTTGGTGCAGCTGCTTGAGAGGGAATTTGACCTTCTCGACTTTTCTTAGTTGAAGTTCAAATATTTAACATCATATATGCATTCATGACTTGTAACTCACATGTTTACCATATGTTTGATGAATCGTCTAGTGTATTCTAAGCATTCTAGGTCAAGTTCCAGTTTCAAGTTTGAATGTTTAGCATTTTCATCATGTTAAATATCATTTTGGAAAGTTATAAGAAGTTTTGGATAGTGGTTTGGAAACTATCCTGGAAAAGTGCCTCAGATCTCAAGACTGCTGGCACAAAACAATGGAATTTAGTCCATAACCAGATGGAAGAGGACTTATACATGTGGTTGGAGGCCTATAACTGCACTCTTTCTTTGTTTTGCATGTGGTTGGTGTGTTAGGTCAGTGAAAAAGGGTTTCATTTTAGGGATTGACTTCCTCGGGTGGTTTATAGCCTTCTAAGCGGTCTGCAATCTTTGAGGGATGTCACTAAAATTGTCAGTTTGTCAAACCCACTTCGATAACTGGAACCTGGAGGTCGGGTCATGTCATAATAGCAATCAAACTCACATTTACCTTGGGAGTTTGTAAAAGAAAGAAACTGTTTATAGGAGTGGTTACAGATTGGTATCAAATCTTCCACATTCAAGCACTTGGACTGGATGAGTAGGATGTGATTATTATGCATTCATGTAAGTTGTATGAATGCATTGCAGTGATTATGGTTGTCATATATATCATTAGTGTCCTAGCTTGAGTTATCATGCATGAAGTAGATAAGTCGATATGTTGGTGTCATTATGAGTATACACATGTATATAGCGCTAATATGAAATGATTTGTACAAATGAGATAACTTCCCATGAACTTCACCAAGGTAGCAATTTGATTATGTTTCTATTTGGTTTATCTGAGATGGCATGTCTACACAATGAAGAAGATCAGAGATGACAAGAAGAATGGTGGATTATAATCCACGTGATTCATCCTATCGATCAATTGAGCAGCAAGGAGAAGAGTACTCTCCTGACCTAGAAAATACCTTGAGTAGTTTGAAGGTAGAAATCAGAAGTTGCAAGGAAGATACTGGGAGGATAATTGAGTCATAAGAAAGGATTTCCAGAGTTCAGGAAAATAAAGTAGAGGTCAATGTAGTAATCCTTTAGAGTTTATCATATTTGTAGAGACAACGAAAATCATGAATTAGTTATGGACAAGAGGAAAGGACTAATGGGGCATATGGTAGTAGGTATCAATCAAGATACAGGTTGTATGGGGATGTCATGGTCAGAGGTGGTAGATGGATGGATAGACCTGATAGAAGATGTAGTGGTTATGGGTTTTATTCTAGTTTTGGTTCAAATATACATCATGGTCATCATCACCATCATCCTTAGGAGTTGGGGTTGGTACTTTCTAGATGCATTCGAGAAATCCAAGCCTCCTACATTTGATGGAGAGCTAAAAAAACAAAAAAATTCAAAAGTGTGGCTGCTTGGGATGAAGAAGTTCTTTGAATTGCATGATCATACATATAATATGAAAGTTAGGTTAGTTATTTTTAGTCTTAAGGGAAATCCATATATTTGGTGGGAAGATATGAAGCGTGTCAGAGGTATCAAGTATAGAGGAGCTGAGTTGGTATGAGTTTAAGAGACTCTTCAAAAAGTAGTACTTGTCCAAGAGATGTTATGATAGAAAGGATAAGGAGCTCTATGAGCTAAAGATAGTATCTATGACAAATGAAGAGTACACGACTAAGTTTCTAGAGTTTTTCAAGTATGTGCTTTACATAAAGGATGAGAAGATAAAGGTTCAAAGGTTCATCAATGGATTGCATTTATCATTCAAGGATTAGTTTGAGTATGATCAGCCTCATTCATTGAGGAATTCATTCAACAAATGAAGCATTTTTATGAGCATTCAAGGCATAAGTTTGAACCTAAGCATGATTGGAAAGGGAGTGAGAAGGCTAAACAAAAATGGCCTTTGAAGTGGGAGATACCTCAAGATGTAGGTGAGAGAGAAAAAGTGGCCCCTTACAAGAAATTTAATGCAACTGACAAGGGACATCAGTCTCATCCCGGAGAGCAACAAAATAAAGGTAGTTGTAGAGATCTGTTGCAGTGTTGGATTAGTAGCAAGGGTTGTGACAAGAAGGATTGTTTGTTGTACCAGGGTGGTAGACTTCAGTTCTATAGTGCTCAGGAGGTGCAAATAGTTAGGGATGTTGTTCAAAGTATTCATCAGATTTATGCAACACTTGATAACAGGTAGGCAAATCATCAAGCATCCATTATTTAGATGGAAGGAAAGCTCTGAGATCGAGTTGTTTCCATTTTGATTGATCCTAGATTTAATTATATTTATGTTAATCCTAACTAGGTGGATAAGTCGGTATTGAATAAGTAAGCACATGTAGAGTCTTGGTTAGTGTAGTTGGCTATAGGGACCAAAACAAGAGTTCATCATTTGGGTGAGAGCTTATGCATTTGAGTTGAATAGTATTCCTACATCAACATCTCTAAATGTGATTCCTTTAGGATCATATAGTATGATTTTTGGTATGGATTGATTGTTTACTCATAGGAATAAGGTAGGTTGTTATGATAAGGATATTGAGTGTTTAGATGATGATATAGAGAAGGGAATCTTGCAAGGAAAGAAGAATCCTACATCAGTAAGAATGCTTACATCTATACAAGCTAAGCACAGTTGCAGGAAAGGGTGTGTATTGTTTGGAATTCATATTTCCATTCAAAAAGTGAAGGATGTCAAGAATGTTGAAGTGTTGAATAGGTATCATGTTTTGGAGTAGTTTCAAGATGTATTTCCATCATATAATTTAGGGTTACCATTTGATAAGGAAGTCTATTTTCTAATTGAGTTGGTAACAAGAGAAACACCAACATCAAAGGAACCTTAGAGTATGAGAACTCTATAGTTGGTAGAATTGAAGTTGCAACTAAAGAAAATGCTTGATAAAGGATGTATAAGGCCAAGTGTGTCACCTTGGGGTGCACCAATGTTGTTTTTTGAAGAAGAAGAATGGCACTCCCACGTTGTGTATTGATTACAAGAAGTTGAGAAAGGTAAAAATCAAGAAAAGGTATCCATTTCCACGGATTGATGATTTGTTTGAGTATTTGAAGGGAGTATTAGTGTTATTAAAGATTGAATTGAGATCGGGATATCGTCAGGTGTGGATCAAAGAAGAATATATCTACAAGCTTTCATTTCATACCAGGTATAAAAATTATGAGTTTCTGGTGGTTCCTTTTGGTCTTACTAATGCTACAACTACTTCCATGTGTTGGATGAAAAGTTATTGTGTCCTTCGATAGAAATCACATGAGAGAATTTTTAGCCAATGCGTTTCTTACCAACAAATGTGGTTCATCATGAGGACCAGATGAAGAGGCAGACCATGGCAAAGGCTTCAATAGAGAGCAATATAGAGACATAATTTCAAGTAACGACTATATTCGAACAAATATTATTAAGTAACAGCTATATTAAACGTCTAGTTTTTGAAACATATTTAAATAATGATATTATTTCATTAATTTATTAAAAATATTAATAGGTAATGGCTCTATTAAACAA
>APFE031379823.1:83345-96012 GCA_000404065.3 Pinus taeda | reverse complement strand
TATTTTTCAAAAACTAGTCGTTTAATATAACCGTTACTTAATAATATTTGTTCGAATATAGCTATTACTTGAAATTATGTCTCTACATTGCTCTCTATTTAAGCCTTTGCCGTGGTTTGCCTCTTCATCTGGTCCTGATGATGAACCAAACTTGTTGGTCCGAAACGCGTTGGCCAAAAATTCACTCATGTGATTTCTACTGAAAGACTTTGTTTAATTCATTATGGATCACAAAAGCTTGAATACAGAAATTATTGTGTCCTTATCTGGACAAGCTTATGATAGTGTTCACTGATGATATTCGATCTATTCTAAGGATTAGGGAGAGCATGTCGAGCACCTGACAACAATATTGAGATTGTTGAAAGAGCATCAGTTATATGCCAAGATCAACAAGTGAAATTTCTTTCAGACTGAAGTTCATTACTTGGGTCATGTTGTGTCCAAGGAAGGTATAACAGTGGACCTAGAAAATATTAGAGATATCATGGAGTGGCCATCCCGTAGGAATGTGGATGAGGTCATATCATTCATGGGACTATCAGATTATTACAAGAGGTTCATTAGGAACTTCTCATGGATTTCCTATCCTATTACATATTTGCGGAGAAAGGGAAATAAGTTTGAATGAACTAAGAAGTGTGGGACTAGTTTTGAGGAGTTGAAGCATTTGCTTACAAATGCTCCCATCTTGAAAATTGCAGATCCTGATAAGGAGTTTGTGGTATGTACAAATGCTTGCAAGAGAGGACTTTGTGCTATCCTGGTGCACGAAGGCCAAGTGGTATTCTATGAGTTAAGGAAGTTGAATAAGCATGAGAAAAACTATGTGACTCAATATCTTGAGTTGGAAACTATCATTCATGCCTTGAAGATGTGGAGACATTGTCTTCTTGGTAGGAGGTTTATTCTAATGAGTGATCATAATGGGCTGATGTACTTGTTTGACCAACACAATCTGAATTTTAGGCAAGCCATATGGTTGGCTACTCTCATTGAGTTCGATTTCGAGATTAAGTACATGAAGGGAAAGGAGAACATGGTTGCAGATGCTCTTAGTAGAAGATTGTAGGTGAATCATATTGCAACATTAAGTTCTTACAAAAAAAAATTATCGGAGAGGATCTTGCAGGCAGGGTAGCATGATGATAGGTATCATCAGTTGAATCACAAATTACAATAGCAAGGTAAAGGTGATAAGGATGAGGAGTATCATCTCATAATAAATGGCTTGATTAGGCTCACAAACATGATTTATGTGCAAGATAGCATTGAACTCAACAAGCTTATCTTGAGGGAGTTTCATGTCAAGCCATATTTATGTCACTCAAGATATCAAAAGACTTTCACAAGACTTAAGAGGTTCTATCATTAGTCGAACTTGAAGAAAGAGGTGGCTGAGTTTGTTGCGAGATGTATGGATGTCAGCAAGTATAAGCAGATTGTCAGCATATAGCTTATTTATTGTAGTCTCTTTCAATTCTAAAGTGGAAATGGGAGGTCATTCATGGACTTTATTACAAGCTTCCCAAAGAAATCGAAGCAACATGATTCTATGATGGTTGTGGTTTACAAGTTGAGTAATGTGGCTCAATTCATTGCAATGAAGTCTATGATTTTAGTAGCTCAGTTCTTTAATCAGGGAGTTAATGAGATTTCATGGTGCTCCTAAGAATATCATATTTGACAGGGATGCCAAGTTCACTTCCAGGTTTTCGAAGGAGTTATTTGCAGGTTTGGGGACAAAGTTAGCTTTTAGTACAACTTATCATCTGCAGAAAAATGGAGAAACATAGAGGGTCAATAGGATTCTTGAGAAAATGTTGAGTATGTAGGTTATGCATCAACAGGGGAAGTGGTAGCAGTATCTTCCACTAGTAGAGTTTACATATAATAATGGGTATCAAGGATCCTTGAGGATGAGTCCATTTGAGGATCTTTATGGAAATAGTTGTAATACTCCTATCAGCTGGAGTGATCCAGTGAATAAGGTGTTGATTGTACCATATATGTTAGTAGAAATAGAATAGGGGCTGTAGGTTATTAAGAGGAATTTGAAGGAAACCCAAGACAAGCAAAAGAGTTGTGAAGATTAGCACAAGGAATTCAAGGCATTTCAAGTTGGGAAGCATGTGTACTTGCACATCAAGCCCAAGAAGTGCTCCTTGACGATTGAATCTTGTGCCAAGTTGGAACCTTAGTATTGTAGGCCTTTTAAGATCCTTGAGAGGATAGGGATAGTGGCCTACAAACTTGTACTATCACCAACAGTGAAAGTCCATGATGTTTTCCATGTTTCATTACTTAAGAGATATGTGTGGGATAATGATTACATGATTAGTTGGTGTGTATTGCAAGTGGAACCAAAGGGAAAATTCCATCAAGAACCATAACTCATATTGCATTCGAAACAACTCACACTTTGAAACCAAGCAATAGATCAAGTTAAAGTGTAGTGGAAGCACTTTGGGCCCCATGGTGCTACATGTGAGATGGATAATAAAGCATGGGCTTTGTATCTGTTGAGATTGGTAGAAATACATCAACAAAGGGGGTATCCCCAATGAAAAGTCCCAATTAGACATCAAATTGTTTGGTGTGGGATCCCTTCCAGAAATAAGGCATGACTACCATATTTTCTTAGAGATATGCCTTGACTACAATGTTCGGCAGAAGAGGATGATGCATAGGTACTTTATGATTAGCAAATGAGTATTCCTTATGGAATGTTGAATTGTGTAATGTATTAGGGTTCTTCTACCAAAAGGGGATAGAAATGTCAGTCTTTTAAAAAGAAGTAATAGTACTAATCTAGAAAAGACACATGAGCATTCACAAGTAAATGAGTCGTTGGAAAAATAACGAAATAGTTCACATAGAAGTAATGATTTTTAAAACATTTAAAACACACCTTCAACAAGATAAGTACTAAAGCCACCAAAATAGTTCAATTTTCTTAGTACATATGAAAATAACATACATCACAAGCATTTACATAATAGTCTTACAATATTTACGGCATATGCATGAAGGTGAACTATCTCAATGAGCTTCTAAATTAAGCAAAAGTTCCAAGATACATCAAGACAATGAACACCACTAGCTCCAATAGTGGAGCATTAGAGAAACTACTTGCTCCTCCAAAAGAACTATCTTCCTCTCTAATGGCTGATAGTAGGAGCCAATGTGAAAATTCCTTTACATGAGCTAAGAGGGTGTATATATAACAAATGGGGTGACCATTCACCTCCCTTGTGACTCTTGGACTACCCTCATGACTGTTTGACTTATCTATGATGCTTTGACTCCTTTGCGACTTTTAACATTCCATGGGTAACTCTTAGGCTTCCAACTTACATAACATTTCTCCAATATTGAATTTACATAATCCACAAATGATGTGGAAAATGATGAATCATGACAGGATGCCGATGACATGGAATACATGATGACATGGAAATTTCAATCAATTATCTGTTGATGCTTTCTTGATGTCTTCTTGAAAGATAGAACATATTCTTCTTCTTCCTCCTCCATAAGGCTTGAAGATAAGGAGTCTTCAATGTGATCTTGATTTCCAGCTACTGTCACAATCTAGTGTCCCTTTGTATTTATTGATTGATCAAATTATCTTTATATCTATAAAGGTTTCCTCTAGTAGGGTCTTCCAATTCATTTCATTCATCAACATCCTATCATAACATGATAGAATACTTGCAACTAAAATCCACTTATAACAAGAAAACATCAGTCCCATAAAACCCTAGTCTAGCATGCTTCATGATAACCATTGATTGAGCTGGAACCAAATGATAGGATGGGAATAAGGAGGTGATGGGTGAGTAACGATCCTTGAGACTACGCAGTGCACAGTTCAGGCAGGTCAGGGCTAAACATCAATGCAATTGAGAGGGTCAAGAGTTCAGGTTGAAGGCTTGAGGCTTGCGATTTTCCACTGTGTAGTCTCGAAGGGACAAAGGCCAAGGGATTGCATATTTGCACAGTTGAAGAGGTCAAGGCTGAGGATAGATGCTTGAGACTACGTAGTGCACAGAAGATGATAACTGGAGGTAAGGGCTACAAAATTCTAGAGCTCAAGGTTGAAGGTTGAGCACTATGACTATGTAGTGTGTGGTTTTGGAAGGAAGGGACTTCACATTGTGTAGTTCCAACAGGGAAGGTTTGAGCTTGAGGGTTGAGACTACACAGTACCTATTTTAGGAACGTTGAGTGAGGTCAAGTTGCTTGAGAAGGAACATTTTCATATTTGGCTAAGTGTGGGATCAGTGAGGCCAAAGTGAACAATGACACAACATTGATCACTTAGAACATATGAAAAACATACTTCCTCAATGCGATGACATTGTGATAACTTTCCCTAAGTGTGCCACTAAAGGTACACTTTGCGAAGACAATGACAACACTTGTGAAAAAATTCTTGAAACTTTGGGAATGAGTGTGATACATGTATAGATGATAAGCATGACTCATTAGCACCAATATTACCCGTTGAAGAAAACCAAAACTACATTTGAGTGATGTGTGATGCTCTCCATGCCAAAAGATGACATTTGTGACAATAAGAGGAAAGTGAAAACGACACTTACGAAATGTGAATGCCATTTAAAGGAACACATGCCAAAACAAACATAGCACGAAAATAACACTATTATAGTGAAAACAAGAAAAATTGACATATGTAAACATGAAAGGGACACTTGCAAAATCAAAGGTGCCCGAAAGTGATAGTTAGAAAAACTTACTGAAATGGAAGAACAACCACAACCAAAAGTGAGGGATTGTTAATGAAAGTGTGCACTAACTATTGACATAGGTTGAAAAATGCACAGGCATTGTCCTAATGGAATTGTGCTATGCCTATTCAAGCTTGCAAAAAAAAGTGTGCTCATGAAGTTGTTGTGGACTAAGCATATATGAGCAGGTGACTTTGACGCTTATCGATCGGCCATAAAGGGACTATGGAACTAAAGATCACAATATCCATAGTAGGCTCCAAAATTCAAGTGTAGAACAAATTTTGGAGGGTATTTTCCACAACAATAACACTTGGCGACGCATTAGTATAACTCCAGCTTCTCTGCCTTGGTCAAATATTTCGTGTAGGGTCTAGTTTCTCAATAAGTATTGATTCTTCATGTAGATTACTCTGGTTTCCCCACTTAACCGGGTTATAGATATAGTCCCCTTCATCTCTTTCTCAGTTGAACACAATCATAAATCTAGACATATTGCAATGTTTCTACTTTAGGAGAAGTGTAATGTAATTCACAAGTTGAGGGTATTTAGAGTGTGAGATTTCAACTTTGGTGTTGCTCCATTGCCAACAGGCCTGGACAATACCCAGATGGAGTCATTTCAATAAATTAAGAATTAATTCGATGCCAATGATCATGGATAGTACCCTGATGAATTTACTTGCTTCACCTCCCTTTGTAGCAGGCCCTTCTCTTCTTTCACCCTTTATTTATTTAATTTTATAGGAATATGCTTCGACACTAATTTATTTCATGGGGTGGAAGAGGGATCCTGATTTATTGAGAGAAGAAGACATTGTTCCTTCATAAAAGCATATATCAAACCTCTTATATGAGTTTTCTCATTAATATTTTCACCTTGTCCTTCTCTACTTAATTGGATCAGCATGGAAAACAATGAAACATAAAGAACTAAGTGTAGAAGCAAGGCTCCTAGAAAATATACCATTATCATGGTTTCAAACAAATCTCTCCTTATGCAAAGATCATATTTTCCATCAAAAAATATTGGAAAAAAGGTATGAAACCAAGATGAAGAAAAAGGAATAAAGGTTAGCCAAATGTTGCAGTGTCGCAAAACCCTTTACTTTTCTGCCACATTGTCTTTCAAGTTGAGGGGAGATTTCTTCATGTGAAGTCTTATTAAACAAAACATGAATGAAGAGACAAGGAACAAACATGAAACAAAATCTAAGGACAAATCAAAAGGAGGGTAACCAAAAACAAGATGTAAGACAAAAGTAAGAGAACATAAGAAAGAGTATAGAGCAAGTGCAGGATGAGTGTGCAAAGGAGACTGGTATGAAACTAAACCTACCCCTAACCTAACCAGCAATAAGGTAGGGTCATGTGCAATGAAATTTCCAATGTAGACATCGTAACTGCTCTTGAGCTGCATACACAAATGTACGATCAATTAAAACATATATAAAAAAATTTGCAATACAAAGGATAAGAACTTGAATAACGTCCACAAAAAATTGAAGGTATTTACTGTTAGTAGAAAGATATGTCATATCCACTACTTCTAACCAAATTGCATTATTACCTTTTCAATGAAAACCATAATTAAACAAACCTTGGAATCTTATTTCAAATTTATCTTCATTTGTACTATCCTCCTTAGAAAGCATGAGAAAATATCAAATCTTGTTATTTGCAACAAAGCTTGTGAGGTAAGATTTCTCCAACCATTCAGTGATTGGATTGTGAAATTCAAGACAATCCTCTTGAAAACTCTGAGCTCCTTGAAAATATGAATTTTCAACTAAAAGCACGAGATCAGGATGTGAATCTTGCAAGGAAAATGAATCTGATCATATTCAGATGACTTTACAAGATAGTGAGGGCCTGACATAACCATCATCGAAGGCTAAAGTGCCTCAAATGATTGACAAGTTGAAGTATTGAAATAGCAAGCTAAACCATAAAGATTAATCAATGGGAGAACACTGTCACAGTTAATGTTATGATTAGATGGATTGTTTATGCCATGAGATTCTTAGTTAGGAAAAAAACAAATATATATCAATTTGAACAACTTTACAAATTCATTCAATAAAATAATCATTTTTCTCACATGATAAATATAACAAACCATTTCCTTGTAACTAATTACACACTGCACTAGAATTGTAATCGTCGAAAAAAGTGAAAATGGATGCCAATACATGAAACCAGTCAGGATACAATGAGGGAGGAAGAATTTGATTCACCAAATTACCCATACATTCATTATCACTCAGGAGGATTTTGGGTGCGATGAAGAAAAATATTAGCCATATAACATTCACAAGAAAAACCAGGAGATGACTATTCTAAAATACATCTAATAGACATGATTCCTTCAGCCGAAGATAATCTTTCAAATGATCAACTTCACATTTCCACCTCCAAATATGAGTTAAGTATAAGACTCTTGCATGGAGATGAATCAAATGAAATAGAATCTTGAATCTAATTACAAACAGAGTCTTGAAAGTTCAAAAGGCCATATTTGAAATGTTAAACATCTTTCAATAAGGAATTTACATCAAGTGAAACCATTAAAAGAAAATAATTTTGCAAGAAAAGCCAAACCTAACCTAGTTCATGGATCTTACTAGAGTCACAAGGTCCTGACATAACCATGAATGGAAGTTGAAGTCCCTCAAATTCCTGATATGTCCCAAAACTTTCAAATATTGTAAAATTAGATTTTGAAGATTGAATCAGATCACACATGGGGTGTGGATAAGTGCTACCAGTGATTTCAATAGGACCATTACTAACTGGATGGAAACCATCTCTATCATTGATTTGCTCAGTTTTGAGAACTCCAAGAACCAGATTACTCAAGTTAAAAGATTCTTCTAATTGCAAATCTAGAGAAGTATGAATTGGAGAAATTTCATGAGAAAACTTATTTGAAGAGTTTCCCTCATGAAAAAATGAAAATGACAAGGAGTAGAGTGGATACTCCATGATTTAATTATTTTCTATTTCATCATGGCTAACTTCACTACCTTGTGTCATTTGATAAGTTAATTCATCAGATAAATAAGTTGAAGACCATGGAGTATCTTCCTCACAAGTAGATGCATCATAAACCATAGAGAACAAGGGATAGTGATATGAAGAGGAAGTTTTGATAAGAACATATTCTTTGGTTGAGTCATATTCCAAATCTAATTCTTTCAAATCAAAATCTTCTCAAGAAACCAAAAGATCAACTGGCACACTTGGGAATTCATTATCTCATACAAAAATGAAGTCATGAATATGAGAACAATGGTTTCCCAATAATATCGATTGATTAAGAAAATCAACCTCATTCAATTGACTACCAAGATTAGTAGATTCATAATCAACCAATAATGGAAGGGAATCATCTTGACATAGGGGCTTTGACAAAGATAAGAAATATTGAAAGAATCCTCACTTTTATGCTCCTTTACCTGTGCAATCTGACCACCTTGTACTTGATCACAATTTTAACAAACAACTTGAAAATCTAGAGAGTGTGAAGAACAAGTTGGTGGACCAGATTGATCAAGTTGATCGTGGTGAAAATATTCATGGCATATAGATGATAGAGGATGAGATATGTACCTTGAGGAAGTAGTACTTTCAGGGGAACCGGGACAAGGTTGAGGTTAAGGATGATAGTATCATTGTGAGGAGTGGAAGAATTAGCCTTCACCGTAGGGTCCATGAACCATTCCAAGGTTTCCTCCATTAGATATGGATCATGAATGGTGGATGAAGGTTGAAGAGACAAATCAATGATCCAATTTACAAAATTCCCAACTTGAGCATCATCGTAAGGAGGCACAAACATTAGAACTGAATAAAAGGAATACAAGGAGGACAAGGCATAAAAGGAATAGTAGGTCCCTCCTTTGAAATTGGATGTGTCTCATGATTTACAAGAGTTGGGGAAGTAGAAACATCAAGTGTTTCAGATTTAGCTTGCAACAAGATATGAACCAAACACTCAAACTTTTGTTTGAAGAAATCCCAATCCATACATTCTTTAGGAAATTCATAACAAAGGTGAAAGAACCTATTAGAAAAGACCTCAATTGATTCATTAAATTTCATTCTTAGTTGATTAATTATTTCAAGGACATCATGACAATCATACCTATCAAATTCTAAATGAATCTCCTTGATGAGGTGCTCAAAATAATGAATGGAAGCAGGTGGTAAGAAATGAAACCATTAGTTAACTCGACCTTCAAGTGTGAGGGAGAAAGTAATACAAACCACATCTTCATAGTCAATTTCATAGTATTCACATAAATCAAGAAAAATATATGCATGCTTAGTAATGGGAGTATCACCCTCACTATCAAACTTAGATTGAGACAATTCATCAAGTTGTTATGCGAAGATTAAAATTTTACCAGGGGATAGGTTAGAGAAACATTTTGGGATTGTGATTTAGTGATGATCCATTTAAGAGAGGAGATTCAAAATAGACTCACCAAGAACAACTTGTCATCTAGTCCTCCTTCTAGCATCATTTATTGATGGTGCTAGTAATTCATAAACCAAGAGGGTCTCCCTGATCAAAAATCCAAATTAGGCTTCATAGCATTTGGTGTGGCAGCCCTTCCAGAAATAAGGCTCAACTTCCATATGTTCTTAGAGATATGCCTTAGCTACAATGTTCAACACAAGAAAGTGATGCACATATACTTTCCAATTAGAAAGTGAGTACGCCTTGTGGAATGTTGAATTGTAGAAGGTATTAGGGTTCTTTTACTGAAAGAGAAAGAAAAGTGAGTCTTTTAAAGACAAGTAATATTACTAATCTAGAATAGACACATGAGCATGCACATGGAAATGAATCGTTGGCCAACTAGTGAAATAGTTCACATAGAAGCAACAATTGTTAAACATATACAACACACCTTCAACAAGATATATACCAAATCCACCGAAATAGATCAATTTCCTTAGTACAGATGAAAAAAACATACATTACAAACATTCAAAATATATTCTTACAATATTTACGACATATGCATAAAATTGTGTTGGCTCAATGAGCTTCTGAATTAAGAAAAAGTTCCAAGATACATCAAGACAATGAACACCACTAACCCAATAGTGGAGCATTAGAGAAACTACTTACTCCAACAAAAGGACTATCTTCCTCTCTAATGCCTAATAGGAGGAGCCAAGGTCAAAAGTCCTTTGCATGATCTATGAGGGTGTATATATAACAAATGGGATGAGCATTCACCTCCCTTATGACTCTTGGACTACACTCATGACTGTTTCACTTCTCTATGAATCTTTGACTCCTTGAATTTTCACATTTTATGGATGGCCCTTGGACTTCCACTTTACATTACATTTCTCTAATATTGATTCTACATAATTAAAAAATGATGAGGCAAATGATGGTTCATGACATGACATGACATGACACTGATGACATGGACTACATGATGACATCGCAATGCCAATCCATTATTTGTTGCTTCTTTCTTTGTGTCTTCTTGAAAGATAGAACATGCTCTTCTTCTTCATCCTCCATAAGGCTTGAAGATAGGGAGTCTTCAGTGTGATATTGATTTCCAACTACTGTTGGAATCTAGTGTCCCTTCATATTTATTGATTAGTTAAGTTTCCTTTACAACTAAAAAGGTGTCTTCCAATAGGGTCTCCTTATTCATCTTCTTCATCATGACCATCCTATCCTAACATGATAAAATACCTGCAACTAAAATCCACTCATAACAAGATGAAATTAATCCAATAAAACCATTGATTGAGCTGGAACCAGGTGATAAGCTAGGAATATGGCTGAAGGACTCTGTAGTTCTACAACTCAAGAGTTCAGGGGTTAGGACTGAGCCTTGAGACTACATAGTGCACAGTTCAGGTAGACTAGGGATAAACATATACACAATTTAGAGGCTCAAGCGACCAGGCTGAAGGTTTAAGGCTTGAGGCTTCCCACTACATAGTTTCAGAGGGAATGAGGCCAAGGGATTGCACAGTTCAAGAGGTCGAGGTTGAGGCTTGATGCTTGAGAATGCATAGTGTGCAAAAGAGGATGAATGGTGGCAAGGGGTGCATACTTCTAAAGTCAAGGGTCAAGGTTAATAACTAAGATTAAATAGTGCATAATTTTGGAAGGAAGGGACTATGCATTGCATAGTTCTAAGAGGCAACACATGAACTTGACGTCTGATAATATATTATGTGCAATTTAGGAAGGTTGAGTGAGGTCAAGTTGCTTGGGAAGGAACATTTCCATATTTGGTTGAGTGCGGGATCAGGGATGCTAAAGTGAACAATGACGAAACTTAAGCAAGATGACACTCTTAGAATAGTTGATTACACAACATTGATCACTCATAACACATGAAGAACACACTTCCTCAATGTGATGACATTGCGACAAATTTCCTCAAGTGTGACACTAAAGGTACACTTTGTGACAATAGTGACACCACTTCTGTGACAATGCTTGAAACTTTGGGAATGAGTGTGATACATGTCTAGATGATAAGCATCACTCATTAGCACTAATATTACCCCTTGAAGCAAAACAAAACTACATTTGATCGATGTGTGATGCTTTCTGTTGTAGCATTTTTTGGATTTGATTAGATAGAAAATTTCAAAAAATGTTAAGCTAGGATATGGACATACAATAGCGAATAAAAGGTCAGTTTAAAAAAATATTTTGATGATGATGTCCATATCAAAGAAAATGTTAGGGTAGTTGCTCTAAAAAGTAAAGGCAAAAAGAAAATGTTAGGTAGAAAGAAAACAAATAAACTCTTAAAGTGAGCAAGTCTAAATGCCACTACTCTTTTTCTGTAAAATAATAGTTGTGGGCAACATGTTTTAAATGCCACAACCCATGACAGTCAAACTATTTAATCTTGACTGCTTAATGCTTTAAATTTGATGTTTTAGATAGAGAATAAAGATCTGTCCAAACTGTTTAATCTTGGCAGATTACTAGTTAGGTAGAGAATAATAAGGTACTCATCAGTGTAATCTGAGCCCTTGGAAGTTATAAGGGTGGATTTAGATAGTTTATTTTTGTAAATAAGAAGAAAGGATAAGGGTTTGCTAGCTTAAATGCATCCATTAAGTGAAGAAAAAATGATAGGATAAGCAAAGGGTAAGTAGAGAAAGGTCGTAGAAGTTTTATGATTGATTGGACAAAATGTACATTTATCATGTTTCTAAGTCCATGAGGCAATTTCACAAAGCAAATAGAGGTCTACAAATATCAATTACTTAAGTTCCATTGTCCTCATTCATTCATCTATTGACTAATTTCCTCTTATTACATTCATACTCATTCATTTTCATAAAATCCCATTTTCCTATGGTAAAAATCCTTTTTACCTAGGAAAAGTAAAAACCCAATGTAAAATCCCTTTTTACTTTGAAAACCCATAAAAAGTCATTTTCCCTAAGTATGATGCATATAGGAAAAGTCAAACAATTAATTTAAAACATTATACTTAGTCATTTTCCCTTCCGCTCATATTTTCATATTAACACTAACCTTATAGTAATAAATCCCTTAAAATTTTCTTTTCCCATATATAATACAGCTTTTTATTATAATATCTTGAAAACCCTTTAGTTTCGATAGAAACTATGCATTATATAAAATATCACATCACAAATCGGCAGAACTGTGGGCCTTTAAAAACATGCATATACATTGTTTTATTTGATAAAACTATGTAATAAACATATCACATCGCATATAACTGTGGGCCTGTAAAACATGATATACATTAGTTTTGAAATAAAACTATGTATTATTTGAAAAATCACATCGACAGATAGCACAAGTCCCCGCTCAAGCTTAACCCTCCGCCTATTACAATCCCTGACTCCGATCTTCGATCGCGATGAGACTC
>APFE031379823.1:18835-82866 GCA_000404065.3 Pinus taeda | reverse complement strand
TTGCAGTTCAAAGTTATATTGCGTCCGGCCCCTATCACAATCCTTTCTAATGGGCCTACCCCCTGCCTACTCTGATTACGATAGCCGATATGGACCCAAACCCGATATCATTACTTGCCAAATTCTACCAAAATTTCAAGTTCGTATAATTGTGTTTTGTGAAGATTTCTTGTGTTAAATCGTTTTTTGATTTAAACACAGGAATGACCCAAAAGCATCATTTTTTACTGCTAATCATGGTTTTAAGCTACAATTAAACCATTCTTGCCATAAATTAATTGTCTCTGCGCTACTCTTTCACTCCACCATTGTTCACCTTCGTCCGATAACTCAAAAATCAAGACTGTCTTTCCTCTGTTATGTCTATTTTAACATAGAACAGTCTCCAATAAGCCTCTGTGGCCATTGTAGCCATCATTTAGCCTACGATATGCCCTAGACTCCTCTGATAGCATTTGAGAACTCACCAGAGCCATCACGACCACCTCTGTTGCCATGTTTTCTTAATGGGTGTTGTGTTTTGCAGGTAAGAAGATCATTGTTCCAGGTTTTTAAAATAAAAAACCTGTGTGATAGTTTGAAGACTAGATATGAAGATTTACTGTGAAAAACACAGTAAAACCTAAAAGGACTGTAGTGAATTTACTTAGCAGGATCAAAAAGAAAGTTACAAAGTTTAAAGCAATATCAGTAAAAGGATTTAACTGAAGGAATCGACTAGCGTGAAGAATGTAAACAACCAAGTAGAATAAAGGGGCAAATATCATCATACAAAAGGCAACACAACCTGAATAAAGGGCACAACAAGAAGCAGTTCAGTAGCTGCCCCTATCTTCTTTCCATGAAGATCTTCTTCATTCCTAGAATAAATCTTAAATTTTTTTAAGATATTTGTAGTTTTATTGTTGTATAAATAACTCCTTTTTTGAGTTGTAAATGGTTTAGAGTTGAAGATTCATAGTTCATTTCTTGTAAAGTCTTGACTGTTAATGCCACCTTGAACCTGGAAGCCACCTTTGAAGGAAGCTTTTGCAGAATTTTGATGTACTAAATCTTTCTAGAACCTTAATACAAAGCAAAGGATTATGAATATTGTCTTGCACAGTTTGTGTTATCTTGTAAGTTTCTCCATTTTTTCAATCATTATGTCTTTCTTCATATGCTTATGACTTGCAGAGATATCTAGGTAGGAAAAATTAGAGTTTCAATTGATTCCTATAAGCTCTTGAAGTGATTATCTATTAAGAGATTGGATTAATGCAACTATGTGTGTAGCTTATCCCCTCTAATCAATAAATCATTAGCATCTTGTGTAAGCATTAAGTATATTGCCTTGAACCTCTGGAACATAGTTTAGGAGATTTTACAACTTGTGATTGTTCTGTTTTACAGTCTAGAAACTGTGATAATCATATTTTTTGTTGTCTTCTACTCACCATTGTTTTGATCTATATCACTGTGTAATGCTTTATAGCAGCCACTTGCTGAAGTATTAATATACCCCAAAGGATATATTACTTCAGTTCTGCATTTGTATTCATTCATTGGTCTTCCATAAACATAAACCAAAAACCCCCCAAAACAATTATTTTAGATGCTCTAGCATTAGTAGCCTAACCTACTACTATCTCAGAGGTACAACACTTTCCATGTCAAAAGATGACATTTGTGACAGTAAGAGGAAAGTGAAAACAACACTTGTAAAATGCTAACGAAATTGAAAGTGACACATGTTATAAAAAAATATAACATGAAAAGGACACTTATTACAGTGAAAATAACTAAAAAATACAATCATAAACATCAAAGTGACACATGTGAAATCAAAGGTGCACAAAAGCGGCAATTGGTAAAACTCACCAAAATAAAGGAATAATCACAACCAAAAGTGAGGGACTATCTATGAATGTTCACGCTCATTGTCGACAAAGGTTGAAAATTGCACAACCATTGCCTTTATGGACTTGTGCTATGCCTATTCACGCTTTCATAAACAATTGTGCTCATGAATGTGTTGTGGACTGAGCATGTGTGAGAAAAGTGACTTTGACACTTATCAACCAACCATAAAGTGGATATGGAACAAATGATCACAAGATCCACAATAGGCTCCAAAATTCAAGTGTAGACAAAATTTTGGAGGGTGTTTGTCACAACGAAAATAATATCCTTCATTCTTTGTTGGTTCAAACAAATGAGTTTTGGTATGTGTGTTTATGTATATGGCTATAAATATCATGATGATTTGGGTTATCAAGCTCCAATAAGCGGTATGTTTGTTTTGTTTTCAAAAGCATGCCATTTTAAACACTACATTGAGCTATGTTATAAGGCTACACAGGAAATATGTTTTGTTTTTAGCGGTTTTTTGGTCACAGGTGGCATAGAACACTGAGGGAGATGTTCCCCCAAGGGGGAGGGGTTTGTAACAACTCCAGTTTATAGTTCATGTAATAAAGGATAATAAAGGAAAAATAAGACTAAGGTCACAAGAAACATATTCCAAGATGAATGTTAGAAAAACACTATAGTGGGAATCGCTTTTATTTATTTATGGCTATGGAAATTGGCAAAGGAAAAGAGGTAATAATTGGCATTTAATTACAAAAATAAAGGAAAACGAAAGAAATGGAAGATGAAGAGACACAAATTTGCATGCTAAGGAAATTAGAAGGAAAATTAAGAAGATGAAGAAAAAATGAGACATCAATAATAAAAAGGCATCAAAGAATCAATTCACAACTTTTGTTGGTTGAGATTTTGTCATTTTAGGCTTGAGAATAGCGTTAGAGTGACGTAGAGCTCCAAGAGGAGAAATAAAGCAAGAAAGATGAAGGAAAATGAAAACAAAGGAGAGAAAAGTAAAGTAAGGGAAGGTTGGATCAACAACATCAACAAAAATATTTTGCAGGTAACAGGTTGCATGTGTGATTTCCCAGCTATGGTGTGAACACATGGTTCATGCATATGTTTATTTGGTTCATTTCCTATCATTGGCATGGGTTTTGCCTAGTTGATAGTGGTTTTAGCGTTTCCTTACCATTTCCTGGATAAATTTGGTGTGAAGGGATTCATTCTCACTTGAGCTTCAGATTGTTGGAAGGTTTTGGAACCAGGTGAGGTTGTCTTAGGAAAATTCCCAAGGGTTGTGAGTGGAGGTGGTTGTCTCTGAGAAGCCGGCAACAAGTGGGTGGAGACAAGAAAGTTCCTTAAGGTATGGTGAAGATATTCTAAGGCATTCAATCTTGGTTTGGTTTTGTGATCTCAAAACCGGTTTAGGTGAGATCATAGTAGTTTGAGGGTGGATGTGGTTTAACCTTTGGATTCCACGGTTGAATATGTATCAGTTTATCCCATAAGATCCCACATTCATGTTTGGAATATGGCATGGGGATCATTAGCTGAAAGAAATATTTGGTTTAACTCAATCTATTGTGAGGTGGCATGTGGAAGTCCCTGATGTGGTTGGATTTTTCATATGTTAAATAATTTTTTTTTCCTATTGTGATCTATCGCCAGTTGTACTTGTTATTACGTATATTTTATGGTTGATCTATCATGGTAATTGTTATGGTTATATGTTGTTTATAATCATGGTTCTATGACATGCTCTAACTATGACTCTTTTTCATGATTTAATAAGTAATTGAATGGTTGACGAATGCATGGGATAATAGGTGTTGTTGTAGCTACTTGAGAGGGAATTAGACCTTCTTAATCACTCTCAGTTGAAATTCAGATATTTAAGATCAGATATGAATTCATAACCTATAACTTACATGATCACCATATGTTTGAAAAAATCTATAGTGTGTTCTAGGAAGCATAGGTCAAGTTATGGTTTCAATTTTGATTTTTTAGCATTATTGTCTTGTTAAATATGATTCTAGAAGGTTACAAGAAGTTCTGGGTAGTGGTTTGGAGACTATCCTAGAAAAGTGGTTCTGATCTTCGGATCATTGGGACAAAACAAGGGAATTTAAGCCATAACATCATGGAAGGAGGCGTATGTGTGTTGTTGGAGACCTATAACCACACTCTTGCCTTGATGTGCATGTGGTTAGGGTGTTGGGTTAGTAAAAAAGTGTTCCAACTCAGGGATTAACATCCTGGGGTGGTTTGCAACCTTTTCAATGGTTTTTGGTCTTTGATGGATGTAAGTAAAGTTGTTGGGTTGTCGGCTCCACTTCCACAGCTAGAACTTAGAGGTCGGGGCATCTCATAATAACTTTCATACTCATATTTACCTTGGTAGCTTTTAAAAGCAGGTAAATGTTGGGAGAGGCAATGAAAATCAAGCAACTAGAGGGGCCCACTATCACATAGTCGGGCCCCTCAACACACTGGACCTTCAAAGAGATACCCGACCTCTAAGCTCATTCAACTGACTAACCTATGAGCCTATTCGACTAGTAGAACCCTAACCTTCAGTGAGACATTAGAAACCATTCTATTTCAGATGTTATTCTACATATTTGAAGGGTGAAAAAACCCAAAACACTATTGACATGCCCTTGCACCTCTTGGTGCAATACAAGTACAATATTATGCACTTCTTTGATGAGATGATGGCCAAATTTCATGTCGTGTTGCAATTCCTCCACTAAAATGTCCCGAGATTTTGTTTGATGTTATAGTTTTTGATAGTGTTGTGTGTTATGTAGAGTTTGTAACTTATAGTGTGGTGTGTTGTGTAGAGTTTGTAACTTTTTTAACGTAATGTGATTTGTTGTGAAAAGTTCGTAATGTATTTTTTTCGCACAATGTTTTATTGTGTAGAGTTTCTAACTTTTTGTTTGAAGTGGTAGATTAGCATTTTTAGGGTGAAAAATTATTTTACCATATAATACATGCATCCATTCCTTAATATTGTGAGTTTGATACTTTTAATAATTAAACTAACTATATTTATTATGAATTGTTGTAATATTTCCTATTCTAAGTGTGGTAAAATTTTTTATTAATATTATTCATATTTGATTTAGGAGTTGTCTTTAGTGCGATTTTTTGGACTTTCCGGTGTCGAATCCGATGGAAAAAAATTTAGGTTAAATCTTGGTTTGTGTTATTTAAACTAGTTTTTTGATGGTATATATGGATTCAACACCCTGGAAAACCCTATGGCACTTTGATTGCATAGGATTACCCATGAAGCTTGTGTTTTCAATAAATTCCTGCTGGATTTTAGAGAAATTACACCAGAAAACCCCCTCGAAAAGCTTCCAAAAAGTCACACTAAAGACAACTCCATTTGATTTATTGTCATTCATTAGGTGCTTAATTTTTTATGGGTGTGTTAATTATTTAATTATATGGATTTTTATAATTAACAGTTACAATGATGTATGAGTTTTTAAAGATTTCAATTTTAAAGTACGTATTTTGTCATTAAAGATCAATAAAATGACAAAATGAAAAAAAATATTAATATCAAATTAAATAAAATCTAAAATTTAAGCATGGAAAATTTTAGGTGCTAATATTCATAGGTGGGCTAATTTCCTATGAATTTTCCAAAAAAAAATATTTGCTAATTTCCAATTTTATGAAAATGATTCGCCCTAATTTTACAATATAAAATCATTTTACCTTAAAAATCGCTAACATTATATAGAAAGTATATATAAAATCATTATAAATTTGAATAATTTATCAAACACATGAAAAAATATTTTATAGTTTTCATATTAACCATTAGTGAGACTTGCCAATATTTTTAAATTTCAAGATAATTTTCCATAAAAATTTCTTAAATTTAAAACATAAAATATAATAAAAAATATAAGATAAAATTATTATGTGAAAAAAAAATTAAAGTATATATAAACTGGTTAGATGAGGGGAAAGACAAATCAATTTAAATGTAAAAATTATGAAAATCAATATAAAAAGGGTTAAAAATTAAAAAAAAAAAAGTTTGAAAATATTAATAAATCAAATTAGTTTCCCAGTTTAATAAATTGGAAAATAAGATTAATGTGATAAATTGGAAAATAAGATTAATGTGAAAAAAGAATAAAATTAAGTTAAAATGTAATTAAACTAAATGAATTAAATACTTATATAATGAGGAAAAATGTTTGATTATAATGATAGCCTGAGAAATAAAATGTATTCACAGGAAAATAAAAAAGTTTGATTATAGATTGAGAAAGAAAAATGTATTCGTTAGGAAAACATTATTGAAAATCAAAATTTTTTATGTGAAATCTAGGATTTAAAAAAAATTAATATTATACATATAAAAATTAAAATGGTTATAAATATTGTAATTAAAGTAAAAATTTAAGAGGTAAATATAATGGAGAGACAGAAATAGAAAAGGCATACACAAAAGAAGAAGAGAAGAATATATAGGGAGATTATTTAAAGTAGGGCGAGGAGGTTATAAATCATAATAAAAACAGGTGGAATTACAATATGAAAGAGATTGTGGGGATTACGAGAGGATAAGTGAGAGGGAGATGCTTGATTGACTAATACGATGGAAGGCAAGTTTTTATAATTGACTGAGTTTGTAGACATATTTAGATTGTAATTATTAATATGCTTTTTTGTTTTTATGGCTTCACTAATAATACGAATGGAATAAGAGGGGTATAAGAAATAATTTTGCTTTCGTCAAAGAAAATAAGGCATTTAAAATTTTTAGATTATTATTTCATCGTTGATTTAGATGATCGATTGGAGTATTCATCTATCATAGATTTAGATAAGTGATTGCAAAGTGTATTAGCTATATGTTGATTAAGATGTTGTTTGAATGATTTACCAATTTCTTTAATAGAGGTATTTCCTAAGAATATGGAATTTGGGAAAAACTATTTTGATAAAGCATAACATTAAATTATTCTTTTTATTTCTAAATAAATGATGCAAGGTTTCATAGGGTTTGAGAAACGTTTTAATGCTCTTTTTGGATATGATGTTGGAAATATAATTAGTAATTTCATGGTTGTAGGGAGGGAGGATTTTTGAATTTAGAATAAATGGTTGAGTGAAAGATATATTACTTTTGGGGATTAAATATCTATTTTTTAGAAAAATATTAGTGAGATAGGTTTTTTTAAATGCTAGCATTTCTACAGCATCAAATGCTCCATATTATGTGAAAAGTTAAAGTACAATTTTCCTTGAACCCCATCATCCATTCCTGTAAACATGCTTCTACGAATGTTGCATTCTAGTTAGCAAAAATGTTTAAGGTGTTTAGCACCCCTGTCCAAATGGAATCCAAAAATGGACATTTGAGGAATATATGAACCACATCCTCTAGAGCCCCCTTACATAATATACATTTTCCCAATCCTATGAATCCCTTGTATGTCCCTTATATAATATACATCATTCGTCATAGACTCTTCCATCATGCACACTCATCGCACTATGCGGCATCATGTTGACTCACCACACCTCATTACATGGCCATGCCAAGATACCAATACATTCCATCTCATTGCACTTGGTTGAAACCCCTAATTTATGTTGCATTTTCATATGAAGCATCGGTCGACCAATCTCTTAGGCATACTCTGGAACACAACCATGCCATCACATCACAAATTTGCAGGGAAGCCAACTTATTTCCAATATGCTCCAGCACTCTTGTACAAGATATGTTATCAAAGTTACAAGGGAATTACACCCTTCCCCACTCAAAATCATTGTCATCCATGAAATGTCCCCAATTAACAAACTCAATCCACCAAGTTACTAATCAAAGTCTCCTTGGAAGCCCGTCACCAAGTCTCCAAACTTTGTTTGATTCAACGTTTCCAACCTGCACGTGAAACCAAAAATTCTCATGGCACAAAATCGATCAATCATAGCATGTCACAATGATCCACACTATTGTATTCTCAAGCTAACCATATGGGCCTAGAAGGACACCTCCTTCCTAAATATGTATGCAATGTCTTAATCTACAATCACTTTTGTAATGAACCCATTTCATTTCTACAACCAATTCTACCACTATACTAACATCAAAAAATAGTGTAAGTGATGAACTATCATGACTCTCACTCCCATACTAAAACAAACTCCACCATGTATGTGCACTGATATCCCTCATGCTTTACATTGATTGGGTGATCAATCCAACTATCATGCCCAACTCATGAGATTTCTAGTCCTCATGCCATGCTCACTCATTTTTTCTCATAATATTAGCACATTTATCAACCTAAACATTTTCATCACTGTCCAAACTCAATCAAGGAGTCCATCCATAGTAACTAAGTACCACACCTCTAGATCATCGCAAACATCATCATGATATCAATCCATAACTCTACCCATCCACCTAACATCTTGAACCAAGGTGTCCACACCCTACTATCCTTTGAATCCTCTCAAAAAATCAAGTCCATAAAAAAACCCCACTACCTACTCCATATCGAAGTCCTATGACGAGATATAAAACTCAGATCACTACATCCCTACAAGATCGCCAATTCCGTTGTGAAATCAACTCATGTCACCTCGTTGGCTACAAGCACATCATTCAAAAAACTTGATGTGCCTCCAACTTTGTGCAATCCTAACTCCCACCCATGTCCACAACCAAGACTCTCCACTATTCATTTCTCCATTCATACAGGGAATCCAATACTAATCGTCTCAGACATCTAGCTTTCTTTGTAACTTTGTGATGAGGGAAAGTGGAAACTCATCCCACCATTTCTCAACATACTTCTCAAGGCACACTTTTCAAATAGGACAACAAATCTCTCCATGCGCCCCTCCTCAAGAAGGAACCTCTATGTTAAATGAACCTCAAATACTCTACATTCCCTCCTCCTTGATAACATACCTTTGTGCCAAATAATCCTCCAATGCCCTTCATGCCCTATCCCATAGGAAGTAACATTCATGCCAAGGTCTCCATCACCACCGCTCACAATCGCCACAACAATTGGGTCATCCCTCTCACTAAGCTAGTTGAAGAACACGTTGTCCCATCTAATGTCTCCTATTAAACATGGGAAAATATCTCAAGTCACTCGAACCATAGCCTACCCCATCTTGATCATTTTTCAATGGATCCCCTAACTAACTCACTCTATTATCTCTATCACCCTATAATGGAATGATCAACCTCATTAATCACTTCACTCTACAATTCATTGTTGTGATGGGTAAGTCCTCATGACTCAACCATACTAATTCCCATGTGTCTCCACAACAAGGCCTCATCATAGTGTAACAATGTATACCCGAACCCTCCCAGATCTATGCAGGCTTCCCATGTCAATCTCTCCCTCTCTCTTTACACTGTCAAGTTTTCTCAAAAGGGGTGCAACTCAACCATGAGTATGCTCGCAAAAATTTTCACTTGGCCTACCCCATGTCAATTGAATCTTTCCCCAAATCTCCCAAATACGTTAGATGTCTCTTTAGAAAACATGCCTTCACTCCAAAGTCTCCTTGATCACATACACACCATACTCACTTATCACCTTGAGCCTTTTTCTTCTATTGGCATTATGACACAGGTGTTGTCCTTGATGGCAACTTACTTAGATGACAGATCACAGTGCAGTAGGTTAACAACACAGAATTTCAGATCAGGCTTCACATAATGAAGAAAGAAAGGTATAAACAGGTTTATCATTGGCCAAACCACGTATACACGCGAGTTCACCGAATCACACTTTCACAAAAGGCAAAGCGTGTATACCTTGGAAAACTAAGTTTTTGGTCTGAAGTATTTGGTCCATGGTATTTTGATCTATGGTATTGGTCCAAGGTATTGGGTCCGAGATATTGACCCCAGGTATTTTGATCCAAGGTATTGTTCCTAAGTGGTTTTGGTCCATGGTATTGAGAAAGGCCTAAAACTATAAAAGGAGGAGAATATCATTAGGCCAAGGCACTCAAACATTGAATATCTGATGAAGAGTGAGATCTAGTATGCAGGTTATTGGATTATGGTGCATTCCTGGATCTGAACCAAGGAGGAACCATAGTAGTTGATGGAGGATAAAATCTAAAGATCTTAAGGCATAAAGTGAACTATCACTATGTGTTTTTTCTCATGAATAATATAGATGTAAATACTGACGCATATATTATTCTGTAAATGATATGATCTGGGTATAACTGAAATCTGGTATAGCTGCAGAATAATGAATTAATATTTGCAGATGTATACGCTGGTTGGCTTTGAGGAAAGCGCGTATACATGCAGGTTCCGCACAAGAAAGTAGCGTATACCTTACAATCTATGTTTTAGTTGTTGTAGTGGTCTGGGTTCTGGCTTGGGTTCTGGTTACTGTACTTTGGCGACAACATTCTGATAGATCAGATTGATGGGTTGTCAATGTGATTGATTGACTTGGTTGTGGTCAATAGGAGATTGGTTGATGTAGATATATTTGATGATTGAATGATGTTGTTGATGGATCCAGTCTGAAAATTTCTGAAACGTGGTCCCTGGAAGAAAAGAGAAGGTTGTAGCCTTTTGTAGGCCTGCACCTACATAGTAGTAAACATATTAGCTAGTACAAGTGCTAGGAGGTTATAGCTCCCTTCCAGTAGAAGCTGGAGAATGAGAGAAGGTTTTAGCCCTCTGCAGGTAGAAGCCTGCATACTGGTGTAAGACTGCACTAGTACAAAAATTGTAAACATAATTCTCTTATTATTAAAAGAAAACAGAGATGATTACAGTAGGTGGTTTTCACCCACATTGGGTTTCCACCTGATATCTTGGTGTTCATGTGTGTTTCTTATGTGTGATGATATTTTATTTTTTTACTGCACCTAGTTACTGTTTATATGGTTTTAATGCCATGATTAAAGATCGATATATGAAGAATTAACTGAATCATAAGTTCACTGGATATATGCTAGTTGCTCTAAACACAGTTGTGTGTACACGCGAGTTCCCTTAACTGAAGTAGCATATATGAATCTAATTATAGAAATGAAAATGTTTTAGTTTGATAATACTAATTCACCCCCCCTCTCAGTATTATTTCCAACAATTGGTATCAGAGTAGGTCCTTCAGAAGAAGCTTGATCACTTGAAGGAAGATCCATCATCATGAGTAATCAAGAAAGCGGGGGATCCATCAGACCACCAAACTTTAATGGGAGCAACTTTGTCTATTGGAAGCTAAGAACCACAAATTATCTTCAATCTCTTGGAATACATGTCCGAGAAGTCATGGAAGGAGGATATACATTTCCATCAGCAATTCCTACAGATGTAGCACGTAAAAAGCAATATGAAACCAATGCCAAGGTTGTCAATACATTATTGGGAAGCTTGTCACAATTAGAGTTTTTCAAAGTTATACAGCTCAAATTAGCCAAAGAAATATGGGACAAAATCATTCTAAGCTACGAAGGAGACTCTCAAGTAAAATGTACTAAACTGCAAACTCTCAAAATTCAATATGAAACTCTCAAGATGCATAATGATGAAAGTGTAGCTGGTTACTTCTTACATATAGATGAGATCACTAATTGCATGAAGAATCTGGGTGAAGAGATAAATGAAGTTTCCTTAGTTGAAAAAGTTTTAAGATCCTTATCTGCTAAATTTGAATCAAAAGTATATGCCATAGAAGAAAAGTAGGATCTACAAACTATAACTATGACACAGCTTCATAGAATCTTAACTGTCTTTGAGATGAGAAAACTAGGTCCATCAGATATGAGAGAAGCCACATTTAAAGCTTCAACAAAAGGAAAAGAAGCACTCAATGAATCAGGACATATTTCAGAAGAAGAAGAGGAAGCGGACTTTGTCAAGAATCTTCAACGGCATTCTGATAGATTCAGAGGTAAACTACCTTTCAAATATTTTGCCTGTGGTAGAGTCGGTTATTATGCTACCAAATGTCCTCATAAAGATAAATATGATAAAGGGAATGAAACTGCAAAATGGAATAGAAAACAAAGTGTAAGTAATGACTATAGACTTTTGATGGCTTATGAAGATGATGATTTTTTGGATGCTTTAGATGAAGATGACCTTTATGAAGAAATATCTAAAATCAAAATCTGTTTAAAAGAAAAGAATATGATTATAGATACCTTGACATACCAACTTGCTGAAAGAGAAAAACATAATGAAAATCTAGAATGTGAAATTGTGGGTCTAAGAAAGGATCTTGAGAAAAAAAAGCTATCAATCTTAGATTTGCTAAAGGATTAGAAACCTTAAATGAAATTATCAAAGTGCAGCGATCTCCTCTGATAAAGACAGGTGTTGGATATACTGAAGAAACATCTCAATCACGAAAGCCGTCAACCTCCACTAAAAGCTATCTTGATGCAACAAAGAGTAGTGAATAGTTCGACAATCTTTAGCAAATGCATAACGCAGATCACCAAGTGAATCAATCTCAATTTACTTCAAGGATGAATGGAAGTCACAATCAACCTCAGGTAAATCATACTCAATCTACTTCAAAGAATATCAATAGAAACTACAATCAACAGGTCAGTAGGAGGAACTTCAACTACAATCAACAGGTTAGTAGATTCGATAATCGCAGGAACTTCTTTAATGGTGAATGTTTCTCATGTCATAATTTTGGACACAAATCTGCTCAATGTGTTGCTTACAAAACTATCATGACTAGAGAAGCACGAAATAAAAGGAATGTGACAGGGATCAAGAAAAGTTCCTATAATAACTTTTCTCTTCTTGAAAATGAAATAGAATGCTCAATCTCTAACAACTTTGGCCATGAAGAATCTGAATGCAGGAGTAAATTTCGACAAATAGCTCAAAAGGAGCAAACTCCATTAAATCCCAAAATATGGAGAAAGAAAGAACCACAAACAAAAAGATGTGGTATAGCCTTGTATGCATAAGGACAAGAAAATGAATGGTACATCAACAGTGGATGCTCAAAACACATGAAAGGTGACAAAGAAAAACTACACTCATATAATGCCTTAGAAAAGGAAAAGAGTGTCTCATTTGGAAATGACACTCCTGCTGTCATAAAAGGTAAAGGCTCTATTTTCTTGAAAGAAAAAGTTAAAGTTAGGAATGTTGTGTATGTTGATGGCTTAGAGCATAATTTGTTGAGTGTGATTCAAATGTGTGATCAAGGAAATGAAGTAGTGTTTCAATCAAATGGATGTGTTGTTTGTGAGATTGATACAAGAGAAACCGTGATCAAAGGGACAAGAACTCCTAACAACCTATACATACTCAAGAGAGGACAACAATAGTGCTATCTAAGAAAAAATGATGAAAACTGGCTATGGCACAGAAGATTGGGACATCTAAGCTTTTATCAAAAAAGAAAAGCATGCAGATTCCAGGTTGATTGTGATCTTCCAAATATCAACATTCTTGAAAATACTATATGCAAATCATGTCAATTTGGTAGGCAAAACATATCTCAATTCATCAAAAAGCAAGGATCAGCTAGTAATCCTCTTGAACTTGTTCATACTGATTTATGTGGTCCATTAAGCAAAAAGTCACCTCGTGGAGAAGAATACTTTATATTGTTCATTGATGATTTTTCCAGAATGTGTTGGATAGGTCTTCTAAAGCATAAAGATGAAGCATTTGAAAAGCTCAACGCCTTCAAAGCTTTGGTTGAAAATGGATCAGATCGCAAAATCAAATGCCTCATATCTGATCGAGGAGGGGAATTTATATCAGATGAATTCTTTGACTTTTGTAAACAACATGGGATAAAAAGGCAGTTCTCCACCACAAGGACTCCTCAAAAAAATGGTGTGGTAGAAAGGATGAACAGAAATGTTCAACAAATGGCTCGTGCTATGCTAGATGAATTTGCTGCCATCACTATTCTCAATCAAGCAAATGTTCGGGTAAACGACACTCAAACTCCACATGAACTTTGGTATGATAAAACTCCTACTGTAAAATAATTCAAAGTTTTTGGAAGCAAATGCTACATCAAAAGGACTGATGAAGAACTTGGAAATTTGAACCCAGCGCTGATGAAGGTATTCTTCTTGGCTACTCTTCCCGAAGTAAAGGATATAATTGTTACAACAAAATACTTGGGAAAATTATTGAAAGTATTGATGTTGATAAAAACCAAAGATTATGACAATGAAGAAGATGAGGATCATTTTCCCACATCGAATCACACTGATTCTGAAGAAGAAACCAATGAAGCACCAAAAGAAGAGATAACGATAGAAGAAAAGACTCTGTCCAGGTATGTTCAGAAAAATTATCCAGAAACTCAAATCTCAGGAGAAAAAGGGGCAGGTGTGCAGACTAGAAGAACCATTGTTGAAGCTTCAAGCTATCTAGCATTACTATCTTCCACTGAACCTCAAAATGTAAATGAAGCATGCAGAGATGAATGTTGGGTCAGGGCCATGAATGAAGAACTTGAGCAAATTGAAAAGAATAATACTTGGGAATTAGTTCCTAGACCTCATGATAAGAATATCATAGGAATTAAATGGATATTCAAAAACAAGCTAAACGAAAATGGAGAAGTTATTAGAAACAAGGCCAGACTTGTTTGTAAAGGATATGCTCAACAAGAAGGTATAGATTTTTAAGAAACTTTTGTACCTATTGCTAGACTTGAAGCCATAAGAATGTTTCTTGCCCTTTCTAGTTTTCAATAGTTCAAAGTATACCAAATGGATGTAAAATCTGCCTTTCTTAATGGAGACTTAGAAGAAGAAGTCTATATTGAACAACCACAAGGATTCATACTTGGAAATGATGCAAAACTTGTATGCAAACTCAGAAAAGTTCTCTATGGTCTAAAATAGGCTCCATGGGCATGGTATTACCGTCTTGAGAAATATCTCCACCAACAAGGTTTTTCAAATGGGTCAGCAGATAACAATCTATATACAAAGATGGACACTGATAAATTGCTAATAATTGTTGTGTATGTTGATGATATCATTTTTGGTAGCAATGAAGAATCCATGAGTCAAAATTTTGCCTCAGTAATGTAGCAAGAATTTGAAATGTCCTTGCTTGGTGAGCTTACCTACTTTCTTGGTCTACAAGTTCAACAAAATAAAGATGGTATTTTTCTCTCACAAACCAAATATCTCAAATAGATCCTGAAAAAGTATGACATGGAAGATTCTAAACCAGTATGTACCCTAATGGTAACAGGATGCAATCTTAGCTCAAATGATGAATCAGTAGCAGTACATCAACCAACTTACAGATCCATGATTGGCAGTCTTCTTTATCTAACAGGTACCTGACCGGATATCATGCATGTAGAGGGGATAGTTGGAATATTCCAAGCAAATCCTACGGAAACACACCTTTAGGCAGTCAAAAGGATTTTCAAATATCTTCAAGGAACACATAAATTTGGTTTATGGTATCCTAGAGATACAAATGTTACACTTCATGCATGTACAAATGCAGATTGGACAGGAAGTGTTGATGACAGAAAAAGCACTAGTGATGGTGCATTCTATATGGGCTCCATGTTAGTGTCTTGGTTCAACAAGAAACAATGTTCAATTGCATTATCTACAGCTGAAGCAGAATACGTGGCTGTTGCATCTTGCTGCACACAACTAATTTGGATGATACAAACCTTGCAAGACATTCATATCACATGTACTCCACCCATCTCCATTCTATGTGATAATACAAGTGCCATCAGTATTTCAAAGAATCTAGTCGTGCACTCCAAGACCAAGCACATACCCATCAAATATCACTTTCTACGTGAACAAGTGCTTGAACAAAAGGTAAAATTGGAGTATGTACCCTCCAAAGGATAGGTTGCTGATATATTCACTAAACCACTGCCCAGAGAGACACTTGAATATCTCAGACAAAAGCTGGGAGCAGTTGCTGCATCATCCTACTGTTAAATCCTATCTTCTTCAGAGAAAGGTGGTTATACGCGAGTTTCATGAAGCATAGTCACGTATATATGCAGGTTTCTGTGGATACAGATGCACATATGTTGGTTTGAGGAAAAGCAGTGGGTCAGACTTAGGAGAAAGGGGTCTGATATGGTTCAGTGAATTATCTCCTCTGCTTGATGATGGTTACAGTTTATTGATGACATGTGAAAATATGTTGGCTCTCATAAGTTGTTGATAACTTGATGTAGATTTGATTGATGATGATGCCTTGATAACACTTCTGATATATGAAATGATCAAATCTGACAATGAACATCTGCCACAAGTTTAGGGGGAGCATATGCTTCTAATAATGCATTGTTGGAATTATCTTATAAGATCTTGGTACAAATTCTGTTTCAGAGGGAATAGGTTTAGGGGGAGAACATGGTTGCTGGATGCCGATTGACAGATGCTGCTGATGATAATTTCTCATGAATATCATGGTCTTGTTTAAGATATTTGGTCTCTGTTATATATGTCATGTATATCTTTTAATATAACTGTCATGAAAAAGGCCTAACTTGTAACCCCACTATGCATGGGTGGATGAGTCAAATTTGGTATATCCCCACTTGGTTGGGAAATGGATGTATGTATGAGCCATTGGTGATAGGAAGGTAATTTGTGATGTATGTATAGAGTCACGTTCTTCTTTTAGAACATCTTTTTGTAGACCTTACTTGTGCTCAGGGGGAGCATGGACTTGGTCATAGGAGCTCAATCAACACACTTCAGCATATCAAATAATTTCAGCAGGTACTCAGGGGGAGCATGACCCTTTGCTCTTGATGACAAAGGGGGATAGTGACTTGGTGTTGCCATCAAGTCCAAAGGGGGAGATTGTTGGCATTATGACTTAGGTGTTGTCCTTGATGGAAACTCTCTCAGATGACAGATCACATTACAACAGGTTAACAACTCAGAGTTATAGATCAGACTTCACAGAATGAAGAAAGAGAGGTATACGCAGGTTCAACATTGGCCAAGTCGCGTATACACGCGGGTTCACTGTATACAAGTCGCGTATACGTACACAAGCACTTTCATAAAAGGAAAAACACGTATACTTTGGAAAACTAAGTTTTTGGTCCGAAGTATTTGGTCCATGGTATTTTGATCCATGGTATTGGTCAAAGGTATTGGGTCCGAGGTATTGACCCCAGATATTTGATCTAAGGTATTGGTCCTAAGTAGTTTTGATCCTTGGTATTGAGAAAAGCCTAAAACTATAAAAGGAGGAGAAGATCATTAAGCCAATGTACTCAAGTATTGAACATCTGATGAAGAGTGAGATCTAGTATAAAGGTTACTGGGTTATGGTGCATTGTTGGATTTGAACCAAGGAGGAACCTTAGCGGTTGATGGAGGATAAAATCTAATGATGGATAGGGATCTTAAGGCATAAAGTGAACTATCATTGTGTGTTTTTGCTCATGAATATTCTAGATCTGAATACTGATGCATATATTATTTTGTAAATGATATGATCTAGGTATAACTGAAGTCTGGTGTAGCTCCAGAATTATGAATTAATATTTGCAGATGTATACGCTGGTTGGCTTTGAGGAAAGCGCGTATACACACAGGTTTGGCAGAAGAAAGTAGCGTATACCTTAAAATCTATGTTTTAATTGTTGCTGTTTGCTGTTGCAGTGTTTTGAGTTTTGACTTGGGTTCTAGTTACTGTATTCTAGTGATAGCATTTTGAAAGATCAGATTGATGGGTTCTCAAAGTGATAGATTGATTTGGTTATGGTTGGTTCAATAGGAGATTAGTTGATGTAGATATATTTGATGATGGAATGATGTTGTTGATGGATCCAGTCTGAAAATTTATGAAACGTGGTCCCTAGAAGAAAGGAGAAGGTTGTAGCCTTCTGTAGGCTGGCACCTACGTACTAGTAAACATATCAACTAGTACAAGAGCTAGGGGGTTGTAGCTCCCTTCTAGTAGAAGCTGGAGAATGAGAGAAGGTTGTAGCCTTCTGTAGGGAGAAGCCTGCGTACTGGTATAAGGCTGCACCAGTACAAAAATTGTAAATAGAGTTTTCTTATTATTAAAAGAAGACAGAGACGATTGCAGCAGGTGGTTTTCACCCACATTGGGTTTCCACCTTATATCTTGGTGTTTATTTGTGTTTCTTATGTGTGATTATTTATTCTGATTTTACTGCACTGTCTAATGAATTGCTGATATATTGATTAAAATTCACTACATGATAATTTGGGTAAATCAAAATATCTATACATATACGCTGGTTTCATTAAGTATAGCTGCATATACACGCTAGTTCACTGAGTTGAAGTAGCGTATACAAATCAGTTTTGAAAAATAAATTATTAATCTGATAATACTGATTCACCCCCCCTCTCAGTATTATTTTCAACAAATTTACTAAGAAATTAGAAGGGTCCTACCCTTCTTATCTGTCCAACCTTCAAACATCATTGTGCATCTAGAGACCTCCCACGACTACTTCAACTCCACCAATCTAGAGTTGTTTTCCTTCTTTTCTGCTCGAAGAACTAGCCTCCACAACTCCTCATATCTAGTAATTTTGTACCATGGCCCCACAACAACAATAGAATCACACACTTACTACTAAAATGGATTATTTTTGGTGACGTTGATAGGTAAGTCACTCTAGTAAAGACACCTCCCCATAACCCTATCTTGTTCTTGCTTCTCCCTTTTTTTATTCACTAATTTTATTGAGGGTCGTGCTCTAGGTCCGGTTCGTGGAAAAAAATGATGACCTCCCAATAACATCAATAGGTGAAGCTATGGAGCCCCTCCCACTAGCCTTAGGGTCATTCTTAGAGGTAGATAGCCCTGAATATCTACCTGCATGTTCGGCCTTGTTTGCAACTGCTTCTTCTTTCTTTTTTTCCTTGGCATAAATTGTACCGGGTGCAACTCTTATAAGCTCCGGGCTAGATTTATCACAAATCCCAACAACATGTTTGCAAATTTTAGCTGAATGGTAATTCAATCAGAAACCCCCCTGTCATATGAGTCCCACACAATTTACAATTTAGTATTTGTCGATTTGTCCCACCTTCAAGTTCCCGATACTACTAAAATGGGTCCAAGGGCTTTGGCATATTTTAATTGGAATTGTTTAATGGACAACTTCAAAATTTAGTCCTAGGTTACCAGAAAGACAATAATTGCATTAAAACCCCACTACACAAAATAATGGCCTCCTCATTTAAAAAAACACTTTTTTACAAACTTAAATTACATTATTTACAATGAAAAATGACAATAAGAGGGTGCATAAAAAAGTTAAAAAAATAAAATAAAGCTTGCTGTCCAAATATGGAGAAAACCCTTGCATTGGTTCACGGGCATGAAAATCATATAAATGACAAAGAAAAAGAAAGAAAACATTGGTAGGCAAAGAGGCAAGCAAACATATGCCTAAATGTGTGGAAAAAATAATTAACATGGGGGTATTTGAGAACATACCGGTGAATGGAAGAAGTGAAGTCTGTTTGATTGATTTGGCAAATGATCTTGAATCTTTGATCCACATTTTTTTTTGTTGGTGATGATAATGGTAGTTTAGTCCTCAATCCCTCCTTTAAAATCACCACAAAGCTCTTCCCCTTCCTTCTCCGACAACAATAAAGCAAAATGACAAAAAGAAAAAGCAAAATTCCTTTTGAAACCCTGCGACCTCGTGCACCTAGCTATTTTGATGGTCATGGTGCGATTTTTGTAAATTTTTCGAAGTACAAAAAATCGCGATTTTTACCCGACGGTATTTTGGGAGTTGGAAAAAATTGCAATGTTGCCAATTTTCGTGAATTTTCATCGACTTTTGCAACCTTGGTGAAGAAAGTGTGTAGGCCACCATTCATACAAAGGATCATGATTATAGAGAAATGGCCTATGTTAAGTTTTATCAGATGGATAGAGAGAGTCATTGATTGGTGAAGAAAATACATAATACCACCATTCAAACAAAGGAGCCGCATGGATGTTAGAAGTAGAGCTTCTAGGTTTAGTAAGGATTGATTGAGCCTTCATGTGCCAAGAAAGCGCTGCCAAATTGAGACTTTGCATGAAAAATGTTTTGAAAGAGCTAAGAAGGTTTAAATTGAAAATTATATTGAGCACAAAACCTAGAACTCATAAGACCTCTTTGGCGTATTGGATATCAATTTATATAGAGTTCTTAGTGACAAAGTGTTTGCAAAGCCTTGATTTTTATTGGCCTAATTTATATTTTCATTGCTCATTATTTGACGTGTGTAGGTTACACCTAAGGATAGGCCTTGCAACTAGAAGAAGAATAATATGCTTGTATAGGCCAAAAGAATAAAGGTTTAGTAGCCATATGAAAGAAAACATTAGTGTTGCAAACATACTTTCATCAAGAACATAAGCCTTGTAGCCATTCTAAAAATTTGAAATAGAGATCAGAGATGAAATTTTGCTGAGGATTCGTGTTGGTGAAACAAGTGGGATACAAGTCCCTCATTGATGGATCATAAGGTGTTAGAACAGTTGCATACTTGAATATGACATAACTACTATAACTTTGAACAAAAAATTTTAGACATCGGCATGGGTAAAGGAAACAAAGAGAGGTTGAAAGACTTAAGTGCCACCAATGCTCAATTTCAAGAAGAGAACCAATGTTTGAAGGACTAGGTCCAAATGTTCAACCAAAGGATGGTAGAGATGAATAAAAACCTTACTACCTATGCCAAATTGTTTCCATTGCTAAAGCAGTGATTTGATGAATGCCAAGACTCCCTCATTGTAGTCATCATATATTGGGACAAAGACAAAGTTCAACTTGTACACTTGGGAGAAAAGGTTATTCGATTGGATAGTTGGCAATAAGATAAGCTCACTCAAATGAAGACTCAGTTGCAAGAAGAATTGGGAGAAGGAGGCCTTGGGAAAGCTCCAAGCAATTTCCTAAGAGCAATGGGAAGCAAAGCCACTTTCCATTGCGAATGTCGAGGCCAACACTATGAATAAGACAACTATAGTAAGTTCACCTTCCATAAAATTTTCTTAACAACCTTTTTGTGAATTTAAAAATCATACAAAAGGAATTTACTTGAAATTGTTAAGGTAGGTGGGCTATAATGGACAAGGGCTAGGAAAGAGAATGCAAGTCATCCTGAGTGCCATTGTAGCAGCATAAAGGGCTAGGCATGAAGGCCTAGGATTTGATGGTGGAAATGATAAAGCCACAAACATCAAAACCACATTTGTGAAAGAAAAGGACATGATAGAATTGGCGTGCTCATGAGAAGGAAGGGCAAAAAATGAATAATTAAATTCACTTCCAACTCATCCTTCTTGTGGAAGACTGCAAATGGGTAGTAGTGAGAAGGGCTCAAAGACTCAAAGACTCAACACACACCATCACTCAAAAGAAGTAGTAATCCAATTAGCTAGGGAAAGAAGTAGAAGAAAACCAAAAGTTCTGCCTCAAACAAGGAATCCCATGTTTGGCATTGCTGCAAGGGTAAAGGGCACATCATTATCCACTATTGGTATTCGAAGGCATGTTCATTTTGTGGGAAGAAAATTCATTAGGTAGTATCTTTTTGGGAGAAGCAAGCCACATGCTCTAGTCTAGATTGTTTTAAAGGAGGAATGGAAAGAAGACTCCCATAATCCAACAATGAACTCAAAGGAACGTGGAGAGGAGGAGCATGTTAGACAATCCATGTAGTAGTATCAAGAAATTTTTTCACCACTGCAAGTTGAGTGGACAGTGGAAAGTGAAGTGTTGGTGACTTCATCTAGAGCTTCACCCTAGAAACCTCACCACCAATAGGAGAGTGAGGAAAGTGAACCCTATTAGAGATAAATAATGCAATGCATCTCCCACTCAAGGAGAAGAAGGTGTCCAAGGATAGATAACAACATAAGAGGTTTTCATCTCCATCAAAGAGGAAATATAGTTGATGCCAACAACCAAGGATGTACCATCCAATTTCTACGTACAATCTTCCAAAATAAGTGTTTCTTCTTAAATATGTGCCAGAGATTGGGGTATGGAGGTCAATGAACTTTGGAAGAATTCTGGAGAGTTATTTCCATGCTAGGAAGCAATTGATCCTAGTGGGAGAATGCAAACAACACTTCCCTTGTGGAATTGTTAATTCATAGTATTTTTCTAGGGCACACTCAACAAAGACCAACATTCAACTTGGCTTCATTCACTTCCAAGATGGATTGTTTCCAAGAATGAGAGGGAAGTGGAATTGGATGTTATGTGCAAAGTTGAGATCTAGACATTTCTTAGAGCCAAGAGCCAGGTAGAAAACCTCTACATACCAAAACAATCGAACTAGGAACCAGAGCCAAAACCATAGCCAAGACCAGTGCTAATAGCTAGATCCATGAGTTAGAGTTGTAGCTAGGAGCCAATGTTAGAGCTGTATTATGGAGAAGAAGACATAAGGTACATTAATCTATAATGGTTTCGTTCAAGATTATGGATACTAAAACACTTCTCAATGGGGAGGTGTGATCCAAAATGGATTCGAGCCCAGAATGGTTGTAAGACTCAATAACTTCAAAGATTAATTGGAAAATTAATGTAGGTGAGTAAACTATGTAAAACAATGCAAATGTAAAGTGAATGAGACAAAAGAGATAAAAATAAAGAAATAAATGAAAAGGAAAAATAAAATTGGAGAGAAGCTTGAGAAATAGGGAATGAAGGGTCATGCTTGTTGGCCTTCCCACTATCCCAAATCTCCCTATTTCCTTTCGAAAATATTATAAGGATGCATCAAAATAATCTCCTATATATATAAAAAGTCTTTACAACAAAATGTATGTACTTTTATGTGTCCCAAATAAGCAGCTTGAACACCCAACTTCTTTCAGGTGACTATTCCCAGTAGTTTCCATATCATGGATACTTCAATATATTTGTCGCTTCACTAATCACTAAGTCTTTCTCTCCATGCCTACTAGAGACACGCCTCATATGATGGAAATTATGATGCAATTTTCATTAGTCTATATAAAATTTTCATTTGCCCAAAATTTAACCTTAATTTCATTAACCTAACCCTCTACTCCAAACAAAAAACATTCTAACCCTTTCTTCTCACAAAACAAAAGAAATTGTAACTCACAAGCTGTAAAATAAAAAATGGCGGCTTAGGAGGACTAACTTTTAACTAGAGGATTGGTTTTGACAATTAATAGATTGGGAGGATTGAGAGAGCATGGGAAAGGTCCCTTTGTAAATTTAAATTAAAGGGATGGATTTTCCAACTTGCATGTTATTTTTTTTTTTTAAATTTTTTTTTCACATTCTTCAAAACTAAACTTGAAAATTTAAATTGAAGACAATCAAAAGAAAATTCGAAGGGAAAAATGGAAAAAGAAAACCATTGTTTAGAGGGGAAATTATTGATATTGAGACAAGTTTGTTCCACACCAAAAGGTGACTCCAAGAAAGCTCTTATTCAACTTCGTCAATAAGAAAAAGTGATCCCACGGTTAAAAAAAATAGTGTAATCTTTGTTAAGACCATACTTGAAGAGTTATAGCCGTGCATATCAAAATAATTTATAATGGGGCAATGCATGTGAATGTGGCCTCTAGAATGTTGATAGATGAGAATAAGCCAAATTTCTTATTGAATTTATGATGCCACTAGTAGAGATGATTCACTTTTTAGATTCAGATTCCCAACCTTTGGTATATTTATGGGTGATTGGGAGACTAAATATATGGATTGGTCACTTGAAAGAGTTCCCTCCTCACAATTGGTATGAGGAAGGGAGTCTGAATTGTCAAAGGTGAAGAAAATCTTATTTTCCAACATGGATTTGCTTAATAGTTTTAGCACCCAATTTCCTTTTGCCAAAAATGTCACTAGATGAATCAAATACAATTTGGAATCATTCTTCATGGATATTAGGATCATACAACTACAATTGAGATGATGTGCTTAGCCACGCCTCATGTTCTTAAATGGACATCTTATCTTGTCATTGGGAGACTTTGGATAAATTTTCTTGCAAGGCCTGATGGGGAAAAATTTGTTCAGAAAAGAAGCTTGCGTACAATTTGTTTAATGGACTTAAAACATATTTATTTATGGCTGTATATGACAACACTTCCATGAACAGATTGAGGAAGGCCTTAGTAGTAAATCTTAATCATATGGGAAAGTAGCAAGGTATTTTAGCTGAACTGAATGCATATTCAATCAAAGATTTTCTTTCCTTCTTTATGTGTTGATATGAGTCCATCCCAAATGTTATCCATGGATCCATTTTGTCCCTACTCTGGTTTTGATGACAACTATCTACAGTAAAGTTGGATCTGCTATATGCACTCAAAGGAGGGAACAACGATATTAACAGTATGAAGGTACCCTTGAAAGGTTGTTATGACGTATTTAAAGAGAGAAGACATAAATGGATTGGAACACTCAATCATTATTAGCTTGTGAGAGTATTAAGGGGTCCTCATTAGAATCAAGGCTTCAAGGAAACGACATGCCCAACACAACAAATGTATATGGGAGGTTCACGTCAATAGGAAGAGGTTGCAACTTAAGTATGGAACTTATGCATATATTGGGAGAGGAGATGAATTGATTGAGACTCATACAATATGTGAAATATTTTACTATTGATCACTTTTACAACTTCGAGGCATCATCTCACACAAGAAACGGATACTTTGGTTGATAATGCCATCTTAGCTATGTCTTTGGAAGACTACACAAACAAATGTATAAGAGGTCGCTGTTGTAAGAAGGGCTTAGAGAGTGCGGAAAGAAGATGCGTTATCATTTGCAGGGAGCTGATTGGAAGTCCGCAATTCACTTTATTGATGAGTGACTTTACCACCTTGACTACATATCTTCACTTTCGATGAGGTCATTCCAAGTGATGAGGAACAATGATATGAGCATGGATGCCCAAGTCAAATAGAACAAAAAACTCTAACTTCTAGAAGATAGTCTCCTTTACCTATTGCATTAATCAGAGTTGGAGATAGGTCATGACATGGGAGGAAATGATTCAATTATGTTTCAGGCATCATAGAAGGAACTTGGTGACCTTTTAACAAGTTCTGTGATTCATTAAACCACTTATTTGGGAAAGAGATGGAGCTCTTAGAAAACTTTATAAAGAAACAGATTCAAAGTTTTGATGGAATTGGTGTGTCTGATTTTTTTCGTTTGATGAACAATTCTAGAGGTCTTTTCTCAGATGATAAATGGCAAGTAGTGTTGTTATACTTGAAAAACAATAGCCGCAAAAATAGTGCAAGGTTGTGCCCAATTTTCTTATAGTCTGGTTGATAGTGAGCCATCAAATGTTAAGAAGAAAATCCTAATAAGTTTTCCCATAGAGTATTAGATGATAACATAGTGGCAAAAAAATAAGTCAGATAAAGGTGTAGACATATTACAATATGCTATTTCTAATGCAAACTATAACACAGAAGTATAACTTCTTCTAGCCCAGGTTATCACAAAGATGTATCATATGCATGAAGAATGGACCTCAAACAACCCTTGATCAATAGTTGATCCAGGTGGATATTTGTGGCCACTCGCCTAATCCACTTGGACCCCAACATTTTTTCCTTTTAGTTTCCTTAATTCTAGCACAACATTCTAGTTTTGGCAGTTTTTTGGGTTCTGAACTTCCGGAGCCATTTTGAGGCCTTAAATGACGTTTTTTGGAAAAATGTGGAAAGGCTATGGTTGGGGGTAGGGGATTGTTGGGGAAATTTGTTGTCCTCAAATAGATATTTCTAATGAAGTATCATGCATGCCAAATGAAGATCATATGCACAAGTTACGACCCAAGGAAGTTGGAGTTCCAACTAATCCCAGTGGGGCCCACAAACTTTTGGCGCTTCATCTCCTAAGGTTAGATTTTTGAATGTTTAGGATTTCCCATTGTTTCTAAATAATAAAAAGGCCTTTGAGCCTCATTGTAACGTAGTTCAAAAGTCATGTAGCCATCAAATATCTTCTCAAAGATAAGCCATTGTCCAAGATAGTTTGTTTCTATTATGCATGTAAACAATTTCCAATTCTTGTTATTAATCAATAGAAGTTCAATTTTCACTGTAGCTTTTTGCTTTTGTTTAAATCTATATTTCATTTCATTCCCACATAAATATGGATCATTGGTATCAGAGTGGTCTGCTCTTTCTCTATTTTTCAGTGCATGTCTCCAACGAGGTCAAAGTATAAAGAATTGGGACTTGAATTGGTTGAGCGCTTACAAGACTGGCATCACCGACCCCGACAACCTCCCATGGCAGAATAAAATAAAGACAAGGGAGCAGGAGATATTTTCAAAATATTGCTCAAAGAATCCCTTGAGTGACAAAGGAACGAGATGATGGATAATTTTTCCTAGATGCTTCGACGACTACTAGTGGGCGAAGCATCTTCATCTAGAAGTCACTTTGGAGGCACTGCTCCCTTTAGAGTACAAGTTAACTTTGACATTCCTATATTTGAAGGCCAGATATACACAAATGTCATATATAGATGGAAAATCTACTGGAAGGATATTTTTCGGTCCATAATTTTTCAATAGGGAAAAAATTACTTGCATTCCTCAAATTCCCCCCCCCGCCCACATCAAGGACTGTTGGGAAACCTACTGTTAGTAGAGGGATGAGAATGAACCCTCACTATTTTTCAATTGCACCCACTTGGAATTATTTCTGAGACGCTATTAAGGAACAATATTACCCCTTCAGGAGCTATGAAGATAAGTACATAAAATGGAACACACTACGGAAAGAAAGGGACCAAGACGTGCCGAAGTACACAAATATTTTTCATACCCTGATCTGTTATTGAATGTTAGTTTTGTCGTGCTAATTTCAATTATAGATTTATAAACATGTGCTTGTCCATTACTTCATGTACATAAGTTTCCTTAGGTTGTTTATTGATTGAAACGGATAAATTACATCAAGTTTCAAGTGACATTCATAAGAAAAATAACTTTAAAGAACAATACTAAAGAATGGAAGCAAAAAGTACAACAAACTATCAAATAGACATATCACACAATGTTTTGATGAAGGAATTCACCCCTCCTGGGCTACATCTCCTTGGTCCAGATTCCATGGCTTGAACCTCTATATTAGCTCAATATGGAAAAATATGTTGTTTACAAAGCTCTACTGCACCTGATACCTGCACCAATATGTTTAGAATGTCGAAATTAGCTAGGAACACCTTTTCCTAAGCTCAATTTGGTCAAAAATTGCTCCAGTTATGGCTCTGACATTTTTTCCCTTGAAAAGCTCCTCCAAATATGGAAAACTCTAGTTAGGGCCACTAAATTTGGGGTTGGTGCCAAAAATGTCAGAACCGCCAAACACTAACTAGAGCTTAATTAATTTTAAGCGTGCTTAGTTGGTGGATTAATGCTTAATTACCGCAGATTACACTGACGGCTTCCGAAACTGTTGGTGGTTTCGTCGGAGGGTCACATGCAGTGGTTAGTGGCATGGTTTTGTAGCACTAACCGCCACGTTAACTAACCTTAACATTAACCGTGACCTGTTCAAATGTTACGGAGACTGTTGGAGTTTTGAAGCCATCGGATGTCATAACCGTAACCTTAACCCTTTACCCGTTGCGTTCACATGTGGCCTAATCATTGCGGTGAAGGTTTTTGGCATTTTTGTTTTAACTACTTGTGGTAACCAAGTTTGTGTTCACATGAGGAGGGTTGGCCTGCGGGCTGGCCCTCCCCTAACCGTCAAACTTGAACCCATTAAACATTAAATAGATGTGGAATATAATATGGTTAGGAAACACATGGTAGCGTAGATGGTTAACACTTGTGGACTGTGTGCTGGAGGTCACGGGTTCGACCCTGACCTCCACCAAAATTTTTCTCCTTTGTGCCAAGTCTTCCTAGGTCATTGGGAGGTGCCATGTCACAATGTATGAGCTTGCCACATGGAATTCTCTCATTGGTCCAAACTAACCAATAGAACTATGCCACATCACCACCTGAAACCAAATAAGAATCCGCCACTTGTAAAACCATGATTGAATGTTGACCAAAATTGACCCTGCATAGTCACTTGCCATGTCAGCAGTACGGACTGCTGACTATGCAGTGATTGTGTATTTTTCTTTGCAAATTTTCCCTGTTTAGCAAAGTGAACAGAATACAATAACTTCCTCATATGGACTCGGTTTTCAGTGAAACAAGTTGAGTTAGGATTGTTTTTCTGAGATGGACGTGGTTGTTTAGGTTTCGAGCCATTCTGAGAAATTTGATTTTGAGCTAAATACTAAGCCCCTGATCATTCCTCCCACTAGAAGCCTTCTAGACCTGTTGATGCCTCGAAAATCGCTGCAACAACAATGGGGGATAACCACCCAGTTCGGACCTTAAATCAGCTCCTTTTCTGTTTGGTGTGGTGGCTCCGACTGGTTTAACTAGGTCCAGTTATCTTTTTCCTATCTCTATTGGTTTATGATGTATCTTTAACTACCAAAAGACAGGGATATCAGATCACTTCTTCTTGCTGATCATGGAAGAGAATGACCCTTAAGCTGATTTGGGTTCAGCCAAGCCACAACTAAAATTTTGCCTCTTTGAGAAGAATGCAGAACTTAATCTAAATGCAAGCAAAAGAAACTAACTTATTCCTATCTTAATTAGGTAGATATAGATCTAACCCAACCAAGAGCAAGATATTTAAATGATAAGGATTTAAATATGTCTTGTTTATAATGAATGTCATGTTAATGAAGTAGTTCAATTAACTGATATTATGGATACCAAAACACAGCCTATTGAGACCTCTTAACTGAAATAATAAACTAACAACATTCTAAGAAGTAATTCACAAAAATGGTATTGATTATCAAATCAGTGAATCCAATAATTAAATAATAATATATAGAAATAGTTCACAACACATTACTATTTAATAAATCAGATTTATAAGATAGATTTCTGAGTAAATAGTTACTCAGAAATCAGAATTTAATCCATAAGATCAGAGATACATAATAACAATATTGAGACAAATTACCCATATTGACAAAAGTGCACAAACATGAATAAAATGACACATTTCTGTTATCATAAAAATGAAACTAGTATTTGAAACAGTAGTATTAAAAATACCAATTTATTGTATCCATTTCTCTGACCTTGATCTCCAACAGTGCTTTACATTGCTTGAACTTCTGCTTTCAAAACTAGAGCCACAATAGTGCAAACTCTGCCCCTCATACATAATTCAAGATACAAATGAAAAATCCTCAATAATCCCCAGATATGAGATTTTCTCTACTCCCTCTTACAACTTTAAATTCTTATTACAGAAGTGCTTTTAAAAGTCCAAAATTGCAGACGAAAGCAGCCTCTTATTACATTCTGCAACACATTATTTATAATATTTCCAAAAGTATTTTGAGAGGAGAGTTTGTTGAAGAAAAAATCTGCCCAATCCAATTTTATTTACTCAAAATTCCCATCTTTAATTGCTGGAGCATTCTCATTGATTGAGATATTTTTCTCCATATCTCTTCTACTGTTTTCCTATATAAAAAAATAAAAAATGAATTAAGATGCAACAATAAAATCAAAATATCATTTCTGACATTAAAACAAATCCAATCAAATGCAATTAATTAAATAATTGAAAATAAAATAAAATATAAGCTTTCTATTGATGCCAAGATGATTTAATTGGCCAAGGATATTATTGACGAATGAATATGCATTGAGAAGAGACTTGGACAAATGAAAATACAAAAAATAAAACTCAAAAAATTGATTTTGTTTTAGAAATTCGTAGCTTGATCTTCTACCTGATTTTTTACTCAATAAATGACTAAATCTGTTACTGAAACATCGTCAGAAATGTTCTCTTTGATTTTATCTTTCCAATGAGCCATCCTAGGTTTCATTTGGCCAAATAAAACTCAATCTATGAGCTTCCAAAATAGATGAGTTAATTCTGGCACAATTCTGGAATTTCTGTTGTTGGGCTAAAAAAATCAATATTTTAGTTAAAAATTTAATCCTAGATTAGAATTCTAATTATCTAATAATTAATTTTAAATTATGAACTAAACTAATTAAGTAATAAACTATTATTAATTAATCTTAATCTAACTAATTAATATAATTAACTATTTACAAACTAATTAATACTAATCTAAATAATATTTGAATTCTAATTTAATTAAATTAATTATATGTTACATATTTATTAATTTAAAATTAATTATTTAAATATTAATATTTAAACTAATATTAAAATATCACTACCTACTATTTCATAACTACCTTACTCTATTTAACTTATTCCACTCAGTATGAGCGAGTTTTGAACCAAAGTTCATAAACCAAAGTTTATAAGGAGGTTTGTAAATGCTCCATGCCTTTTTGCAATCAGGAATTGAGAGGATGAAGGTATTGGTGATTAGGGGTATGAATGATATGTGCCGATATAAATTCTCGATCCGATCCGATTTCAAATTAAATTTTTTATTTATTATTTATATATTATAGGCATTAAATTTTATTTTAATTTAAATTCGTTATATTTTATATATTAATTAATTTAAAATTTAACATTAATTTTTAAACTACAGCTATTTCGAAAATAAAAATAAAATAAACTATAGCCACTTCGAAATTCTGGGTTTTCGAGATTAGTAATCAATTTGGAAATTGAAGTAAATTTATAAAATTTCGTTGCTTAATGATTTGGTTGTATAAGTAAAAATGAAAAATGTTAGTAAAAACTCACTAGGGGTCAATATTTAAAATAAATGTATTATTGAACTAATTTATTTACAAAATGCAATATTGTACATTTATGCATTTTTAACCCAGGCTAGATAAATGATGAGACTTCAAATGAGTACAATTTTCAACCAGTTGACCAAATGAGGTGAAACAAATGTCAATGGGAAGCTTATAAAAAATCGATTCTAACAAAGCATTCAAAACAAGAAACCAAAAAACATGAAAAATTAAAAAAAGCGTAGGATAATCAACTAAATAAAAATTCTAAAAGGTGTTTAGCTAAATTGTTTATAGAAAGGGTCCCCATTATTTGAAATGAACAAATCAAAATGGGGTGGCGTGGAGCTGGGGGGCGGTTGTGTTTTTACCACAACAGGACCCCAAAAGATACTATCAATTGTTCACCAAGTGAGGGTACAACTCCCTCACCTTCTCAATCTGTAATCATTTGGCTTTAGAAGGCTTTTGTCCCTTAAGTCCCACTCTAAGGTATTTGACATACCCTCTTTTCGAAGTCCTGTTTCTTCTGTCAAGTATGAGATTCTGTTGAAGTTCATCAAAATATTATGGCGAGAAATGATCTATTGATGGAAGCTGAACATGTTCTCCTTGATCATCAATAAAAGGAGGCTCAAACAATCTCAAATTCTCAACTTTAACAACAGAGTATATTTGCATATAAGGAGGCAAATCAAGCTTAAATGCATTGTTACCAATCTTTTCTAGAATTTTAAAAGGACCATAACAGATTGGTTTAATATTTTTACCTTCCCCTTGAAGTCTCTCTTTGCTAATATATAACCAAACTTCATCTCCAACTTGAAATTTGTGATTAACCCGGTGTTTGTCATGCTTTGCCTTGCAGCTGCTTTGACTTTTCTCAAGTTGTTCCAGCATTGTATGATGTATCAATTGAATTTTCTCTATGAACTTCCTTGCCTTATCGATGTCACTGTGACCATCGATGGCGACATCTTTCTCAAAGATCAAGTCTAATGGCGATCTTGGCAAGTATCAATAACATTCCTCAAATGGCGATGTGTTTATGGAAGAATGCTTTTCCCTGTTGTATGCATGTTGTATGTAATGCAACTTTTCATCCCACAACTTGGGATGTTTGCTATAATATCCTCTAAGAAGATCAATGACTATTTTGTTGACCACCTCAGTTTTTCCATATATTTGTGGATGAAAGGTTGTACTCTTCTTCAACTTTGTGTCCATCATGTCCCACAAATTTGACCAAAAATTCCCAACAAATCGAGAATATTGATCACTTACAATAGAAGTAGGAAGACCAAAATGAACCCAAATGTTTTGGAAGAAAATATGAGCTGTTTGTTCAACTATAATTTGATTTTTACATGGTGTTAATATACACATTTTTCTAAACCTGTCTACAACTACATACAAGTAATCATGACCTTTACTTGACAATGGAAGACCTCTTACAAAATCCATTGAGGTACTCTCCAATGAACATGAAGGTATCGAAAGTGGAGTGTACAATCCAAGTTTCCTATTGCTAGGATTACTTGTTGCACACAAAGAACACCCTCTTATGAAACGAGAAACATTATCAAACATGTGTGGCTAATAAAAATACCTTTGGAGATTCACTACTATCTTGCCTACACAAAGTGTCCAACAATCAATGAAGTGTGCGCCTCCCTTATGATACTATTTCTTCCTCCCTGTGGAATACACAACTTGCCCAAATGATACAACAAACTGTTATGTACATGATAATCCAACTCTTCAATTTGGTTTCCTTGACTCAAGCTTGCATACACATCTTGAAAGTCACTATCATTTGCATATTGTTCAATGTAAATTTCATGAAAAACATAATTGTGCTTGAGTATAACATATGAATTTACAATAGGCCTTGAAAGCATACCGACTACCTTATTGTAGATTCCCTTTTTGTACCTGATAACCAAATGAAATTGTTATAGAGAACCCATCCACATGAAATGTTGTGACTTCCCGCAACTTTGACTATGACTATAAATACTGCAATGGTTGATGGTCAGTATGGATAATGGTCTCTTTTCCCATAGTAGTTCTTCCATTTCTTAACACTTTGTACCAATGCGTAAATTTCTTTGTCATAAGTGGGATAGTTAGTTACAACTCCAATAAAAATTTCAGAATGAAATGAAATGGGATTACCATGTTGCATAAGAACTTTTCCCATGGCGTAATCACTAGCATCCGTTTGAATCTCAAATGGCTGTCTAAGATCTAGAAGTGCCAATGCCAATGTTGAACTTATCTTTTGTTTCAAAACATCAAATGCTTTCTGCTGTACATCTCTCCAATGGGAGACTTTCTTGACACTTGTCAAATCATGTAATGGAGTTGCAATTGAAGAAAAATTAGTAATAACATTTCTCCAATATTGTGCTGCCCCTGAAAAGCTTCTTACCTCTGTAACTGTATTGGACTTGGGACAATTCAGAATGACCTCAACCTTAGTGGGGTCTATCTTCAGCTCACCTCCTCTAACAATGTGTCCCAAATACACTAAAGAAGTCTTTCCACATGTTAGTGTCAGTCTTTGCAACCTTCCTCCACTGATCAAACATGCTCTTACAAAGTGATTTTAGGGTGTTAAGGTCAAATTTTGTCATTTTAGTGAGTCTTCAAGTAAAATTTGGTCACTAGGTATTAAGTCTAGGATTTGTTTTCACTTCTTTCGAAGTCTTCCAAGTATTGGTCCATGTCACCATTTGAATGAGTGTGCCATCATTAAAAGAGTTGTCATCATTATTTATTGTGCTCAGGTAAGGCTCAGTTCCCTCTCCTAGGGTTGTTGTTGTTGTTGTTGTTTTTTTTTTTTTGAGCAAGGAAAAATGAATTTGGAAAAAGTGAGAGAGGTTTTTGTCCACAATAGGCAAAGGAAGAAAAACCTCCTTCACATTTTACACAAGCATCATGGGTTTAGAGAAATGTTAAAAACACAATCACAGTTGCTACAAGAGAGTTGCTGCACCTCTGGAGTGACCTTGGTAAAATCAATTTTTCTCTTAGATGGAATGACCAAATGACTTTCTTGATGAGTAAAATGATAAATAGACACGAATATATTTCCAATGAGCTATCATGATATCCATTTTGAGTTGAGGAAGACCTCCAAAAGTTGACTGCAACAGCACTCTGCATTTTGGTAGCCTCATTCTGCACATTTTGACCAGTCTTGGGAGATTGGACTTTTGTTAGAACAAATTAACTCCAAATTGAAATTTCAAAGTGTTATAGAAATTAGACTCGACAAGATTTCCAACGAGCTATCCCGAGCCCAATTTGGACACCGGGAAGGCCTTTAAAAATGGTCTAAAAAAGGCGATATGGACCAAAATCCGGCGCTATGCATAGAACTGGCGCTACGCACCTAGGTTTTTCGTACAGTGTAATTTTGAACTGGTGCTACGCATAGGAGCTGCGCTACGCACCTAGGAAGTGCACTACACACCTAGGAAGTGCACTACACACCTAACATTTGAGCTACAAATTGCATCAAATCGCATCAAAACTCCCAAATTTCTCCATTTGCAAGTAAGTAACATCACTTTTCTTGCAGACAAGAATTGTTGCATAAGTTTTTGGGTTGTGTTGTCTCTCAAAACATAAAACCCTAATTGTCACTAAATTATCTCATATGTTGTAAAAATACACTCATTACTGCTATCCCATATCATTTTTACCGTTTCCCTAAATCCCATTCTCCCATCCATAATTCCCTAGACATCATTCCCCAAAAACCTTTCCCTAATTCCCAAACCCTATACACATACATCCCAAACCCTAAAACCCTATACACATACATCCCAAATCCTATACATATACCTCAAACCCTAGAATACTCCCAAACCCTACACTATTCACTAACCCTACTTACTCCCTACATCCCTTTCCCGTTCTTGTTCACCCTCACTTACTTTCCTATTCAAAATCTCTTCATACTCATCTTACCTTCATTCACCAATCCACCACTCTTCATTTACCATAAAGACAAACAATTGTACAACAATGGAGAGGGACAGTGAGTATGAAATGGAGGAAGAAACACATAGTGAAAGTTCCAAGGAGAGAGACACTTAGGGCAGAAGGCCTCATAAGGGAGGAAAACATATCAAAGAGGAGCCCACCAGTTTGAGGGAGATGCAAGCCTGCCCATTTGCGCTTTCTTGTTTCAGACATTAGTCATGTTTCAATTTTTGTGAAATGGTGGAAAGGGTAAAATCTCGTCATGAATTAGAAATGTTGTTTGTGACACACTTGGACAACAATGAGGTAAACCTTGCTGGGGTTACATTCACTTTGTCACCAGCTGTCATTTAAGAGGCTACAGGTATTCCAAATGTGGGTGAAAAGTGGAACAAAGATCAGTACATTGACAGGGAGTACTATGAGCCTTACATTAAGGCTAAATATTATAACAAACTCAACAGAGTATTCTCCTTTAAATTCTTGGAGGACAGGTTTGCTCCATTGGTAAAGATCATCATCAAGTACTTTACTTGTGAAGGTAGGTTCTCCAAACTGTATGCCTACCACATTAGATTTCTGATGCATTTCACTAGGGTGAAAATGATGAATATCCCCTATTTCATATTTAGAAACATAGAGAAGATGGCATTCATTGTAAAGAAGAAATCATACCCCCAACAGCTAAGCAAGATTTTCTAGAAACTAGAGAGGAAGAACTTTCCAATGAGCTATCTTGGGCTCAATTTGGCTAAGGCAAAGGCCTCCAAAATTAGCTGAGAAGTGGCACTACACATAGGAAAGGTGGCGCTACACATAGGATGAGTTTGCTCAAAAATCCAAATTTCACCTAGGTTTTCTACAGTTTGACATTTTCTCTCATTTTGGATAAATTTATGATTGAAAATGACTCTATTCCATGTAAATGTAAATGTAAAATGAAATTAAAAGGTAGATTCATCATTTTGAAGTGGTTTGGGGGTGAATGAATCAGTTTCCATGGTTTTAGAGGCAAGTTGTTCCACTGCCTATATTCCTATTCCTAGTTTAGATATGGTTGAAATAGTCTCTTATCTCTTGGATTCGAACCCTGATGGCTAGAATAGGTGGTTTTCATGTCTATATTATGTATTTTCTTCCTCATTTGTCAATGTTGGAATCTTTTGGATGCTCTGAGCTACATTGTACATCTCTACAACAGTTTGACAAGGAAATAAACCAGGATTTGTAGCTATTTTTGTGGGATTCTTGTAGAAATGTGTTTTTGCATAGTTTCTCCTTCTGTCATTAGTTTTTCTCATGTGTTATGTGTGCCAAAATCTATTTCATTCTTCTAAACTAAATGAAATCAAGATATATAGGTAGAATACATTGGTAACAATGCTTTGCCTTGGTAATACATTTAGTTTTTGATGTTTTCAACTGTTTGAAGAGGACTCATGATCTCTGCATGCCCTCCTCAGCTCCTCACCAGTCTTAGACCTAACATCTCGCTCAATTCCAAGTGCTTAAACACCTACATATCTCACCCCATAGAAAACCTTGCATTCCTCAATTCATTTCCCAGACCCAAAGCTATCTGCTCCATTTTATCTAGCAACAAAAGCATCAAAATCAACCAAAAAACACTAGAGATACTATACCTAGCCTAAAATCCATATTTAATTCAGTCATCTCAATTGAGATTGACAAGGAGAGAGCCCTCCCCCAACCTGGTAGGGCTAGCTACCAGGTTAAGCTTGGTTTGTGGTTATACTAGGATTGCCTCCCTTTAGCCTAAGGCCAATCTAGGCTCTAACATAGTGGCGAATCCATTGGGGAAACGTAAGAAACATGTATCAAGTTTAGATTTGATTGTTGATGGTGGAAAATGATTAGACATCAGAAGGCTGAAATCATTCACCTGGCAATTCCAAATCAGTTTCAAGATCAGATCCAAGGACTCCACTGGAGGATGAACCTGACCAAGAGAAACATGAAATGACAATATGGAAAGATCAGGTATTCAAGTTGGAATTTCTTCCAACACATTATGTTCTTTGTTATAAATTATTTATTCTCTTTTCCCGAGAATGTAAAGAAGGCTTTACAAGGTATACTGTATTCGAGAAAATATCCTAGACTTGCATTTGATTCTTTCCCTTTGAAGATTGTGAATACCAAATGTTCGCATGACTTTGATCTTGATCAAGACCGTTCTTCCGAATCTTATGATAACTGTCTTCAAATTGATGAGCCTCAAGAGACCAAGACTGATTCTACACCTTCTGTACATATTCCTATACCTTGTAAAATTCCAGATAGATACAAGCCTCTGATTTTACCTCCTTTATCCAATTCTTTCCCTAAAAATCATTACCTATATCTACCAAGATTTGATCGTGACTGTGACAATGTCACTGTTGAGATACATTTACTAAATTTTGAGTCTTTTCTTGACCTTTCTGAAGTTGATGAAGAAGATGTCAATATTAGGCTCTTTTCTCTTTCTTTGCAAGGCAAAGTCAAGAGTTGGTTTAAAATCCTGCCGGATGCGAGCATCTCAGATTTCCAACAGTTCGTCAAAGTTTTCCTTGACAAGTGGGTGGTCAAACAGAACCCTTTCTTGATTATAGAAGAGTATAACCAACTGAAAATACAGCCAGAGGAGACAGTGCAACAATTTCTGCTAGGTTTAACCAAGTCTATTTTTTGATGCCTGTTAATATAAGACCTCCTCCTGGATCCGCTCCCTTATACTACTTGGATGCCTTTGATCCGGAAATGGAATTTCAGCTGAGAGAACGGAACATTGAAACACTTGAAGAGATGTAGAACAGTGCAATAGATGTAGAGGCTAATCTACTGATCAGAAGGGCAAAGTTGAAGGAAGAAGAGATGAATAACATAGATCCAGAGAAATTGACATATTTAGAGGTAATGCTCGACATTTTGGTAAGTGCAGTGGAAGAGATGATGCAAAATATCACCACAAGGAATGAGTATGATGTTCGACAATGGCTCGTTGATGAAAGAAGAACAAGTGGCTCATCCAAACTATTTCCTTTCTTATCCTAGTTGTCATATATCTGATAATGATTGTTTTATAGATCAGCTTGGAGAAGAGAGATCTATTGATCTGACATGTATGCTTGATGGTGTGTTTTATGCTGATGATTTTCCTAAGTTTGATCAATATGATGATGATTATGTTCTCCAAACAGAAGCCAATCTTGCAGAAAAATCCGCAGCTGGTTTGTTCAAGGAGGAAATTCACTTTCAGCAACTCGAATACAGTGATCAGCCGATGCATATCAGCTATGGAAGAGAGGAGGAAAGTGTAGCAAATTGCGAAGTAAGTGAAGGATCTTTGCCTTTTTGTTTTTCTTCGTTTCAGTTCATCAGGAAGAACTTTCATGCAATCAGAAATCAACTGTCGACAAGTTTTGATCTGGACCATCTAGAGGGCAATGAAATCCTTGTTCAAGACTTCTCATATCTAGATTTGCAGCCCCCGAACGCCATTGATTGTCAGGTTACAAATGAAGAATTGGAAGATGGGATATATGATCAAATGATGCAAGATGATTCCATACCATTCTGTTCTGAATTATTCTAGTTTTTGAAGGGAAATTTGGATAGTATATATTCAAATGAGCAGCCTGTAAAATCATGCAGAACCGATAGAAAATGGGTTGCAATAGTCTTTTCAAGTTTTTCGCGATCCAATAGTTGATATGTTGGATGATGTCTGTAGTCAAAGTCCTTCTCCAATAGCTAATTATGAGCTTGAAGCAAGTTTTGATACAAACTTGATCCGACAACCGGTTTCTTTGTCATTTTCAGTTGGAGTCTCAAACAGAAGTTTGCATTCATGGTATGAGGAGAAGAAAAGTAATCCATTGGATGAATTAAGTCCCAGTGCACATGAATTTCAAGATCCTTATGCAATATTTTTGGAGCCAGATAGAGAATCCATATTATTCAATTTTGGCAAATTTGGATATGTTTACAAGTTTTCATGGGAGTTGCATTTCAGTAGTTCTTTTATCTGGTTCATAAACAAATACTTGCGGAGAATTCAAACAACAATCAACATGCTTACTTGGTTGCATTGGTTGTTTCATTTCGCTTGATCAGGTGATGAATGGAACAGTTAGAGTAGGTTTTATTGAATAAGCTCCATTTTGAGCATATTTTCCAGTTTGCCAGTTGTGTTTCAGTATTGAGTCAGTTTCAAGTCAGTTTGTGTCTTTGAGTCATCAGTATTCAGACATGTAATTTCAGCTTGAGTTTTTGACTCCATGCCCAATGAATAAGGCTACTTGGTCTATGGTGTTCTTGGCACCTCCAAGGAGCTACCATCCCCAATGGAGTCAATGTTAGTGTCAGTCTTTGGAGCCTTCCTCCAGAGATCAGACATGCTCTTACAAAGTGATTTTAGGGTGTCAAGGTTAAATTTTTTCATTTCAGTGAGTCTTCAAGTAAAATTTGGTCACTAGGTATTAGGTCTAGGATTTGTTTTCGCTCCTTTCAAAGTCTTCCAATTATTGGTCCATGTCACCATTTGAATGAGTGTACCATCATTAAAAGAGTTTTCATCATTATTTCATGTTCCAATGGGTCATTTTACACCTTGATTGTGCTTCAGTTGTGCTCAAGTAAGGCTCAGTTCCCTCTCCTAGGGTTTTTGTTTCTGAGCAATAAAAAATGAATTTGGAAAATGTGAGAGAGTATTTTTTCCATAATAAGCCAATTAAGAAAAACCTCCTTCGCTTTTTACACAGGTGTCACGGTTTTAGAGAAATGTCAAAAATACAGTGGCTACAAGAGAGTTGTTGCACCTCTGGAATGACCTTGGTAAAATCAACTTTTCTCCTAGATGGAATGACCAAATGACTTTCTTGATGAGTCAAATGATAACTAGACACAAATAGCTTTCCAATGAGCTACCATGAGTGCAATTTGGAGTTGCAGAAGATCTTCAAAAGTTGACTGCAAAAAAACTCTACATTTTGGCAGCCTCATTATGCACATTTTGACCAGTCTTGGGAGATTGGACTTTTGATAGGGAAAATGAACTCCAAATTGAAAACTTCAAGATGTTCTAGAAATTATGCTCGATAATATTTCCAACGAGCTATCCTGTGCCCAATTTTGACATCGGGAATGCCTTCAAAAGTGGTCTAAAAAAGGCAGTACGAACCAAAATCCGGCGCTATGCATAGAACTGGTGCTATGCACATGGGTTTTTCCTACAGTGTAATTTTGAACTGGCGCTACGCACAGGAGCTGCGCTACACACTTGGGAATTGTGCTACGAACCTGGAATTTGAGCTAAAAATTGCATCAAATCGCATCAAAACTCCCAAATTTCTCCATTTGCAAGTAAGTAACATCACTTTTCTTGCAGACAAGAATTGTTGAATAAGCTTTTGGGTTGTGTTGTCTCTCAAAACATCAAACCCTAATTATCACTAAATTATCTCATATGTTGTAAAAATACAATCATTTCTGCTGTCCCATATCATTTTTATTGTTTCCCTAAATCCCATTCTCCCATCCATAGTTCCCTAGGCATCATTCCCTAAAAACCTTTCCCTAATTCCCAAACCCTATACGCATACATCCCAAACCCTAAAACCCTATACACATACATCCAAAACCCTAAAACCCATACATCCCAAACCCTATACATATACCTCAAACCCTAGAATACTCCCAAACCCTACACTATTCACTAACCCTACTTACTCCCTACATTCCTTTCCCATTCTTGTTCACCCTCACTTACTTTCCTATTCAAAATCTCTTCATACTCATCTTACCTTCATTCACCAATCCACCACTCTTCATTTACCATAAAGATAACCAGTTGTACAACAATGGAGAGGGACAATGAGTATGAAATGGAGGAAGAAACACATAGTGATAGTTCCAGGAAGAGAGACACTCAGAGCAGAAGGCCTCATAAGGGAGGAAAACATATCAGAGAGGAGCTCACCAGTTTGCGGGAGCTGCAAGCCGCCCATTTGCCCTTTCTTGTTTCAGACATCAGTCATGTTTCATTTTTTGCGAAATGGTGGAAAGGGTAAAATATCATCATGAATTAGCAAGGTTGTTTGTGACACACTTGGACAATAATGAGGTAAACCTTGCTGGGGTTACATTCACTTTGTCACCAGCTATAATTTCAAAGGCTACAGGTCTTCCAAGTGTGGGTGAAAAGTGGAACAAAGGTCAGTACATTGACAGGGAGTACTATGAGCCTTACATTAAGGCTAAATATCATAACAAACTCAGCAGAGTATTCCCCTTTAAATTCTTGCACGACAGGTTTGCTCCATTGATGAAGATCATCATCAAGCACTTTACTTGTGAAGGTAGGTTCTCTAGACTATATGCCTACCACATTAGATTGCTAATGCATTTCACTAGGGTGAGAATGATGAATATCCCCTATTTCATATTCAAAAACATAGAGAAGATGGCATTCATTGTAAAGAAGAAATCAAACCAGCAGCTAACCATCATCTACCAGCAGCTAACTAACATCTAACCAGCATCTACCACTTCTCTGTGATTAAAATCATTGTTTTGCATCAGCTGAACCTACTTAACATACCATGGGAGACCTTCATTTCTCATGAAATGTTCAAAAGCCCTCAAGTCTTTTCATCAGTGCCAGATGAAGAAGGTGGACCTTTAGGACAGGAAAAGGTGCAAGATATTGAAACTGTTGGAGTGCCGGTGTTTGTGACATATGAAAGAGGCAATAGGAAGGTTTTTGCAGTTTCCAGGTGAGTATTATCTCCACAAGGTGTGGAAGGGGTCTTGCCTTCATCTTCAGGCCATAGGAAAATGCTATCTCCACAAGGAGTGGAAGGGGCTTTGCCTTCATCTTCAGCTAAACAGGTACAGGTTGGGCAGAAACACAAAGGAAAAGGTAAAGGCAAAGATAAGATGCATGAGGATAATATATATGATGAACAAGAAAGAGATAAAATAGTTGGAGGATAAGCAAAGCCTAATGGAGCTTGAAATGTTGAAACTGAAGAGGCAAAATAACAAAGAAGATCATGTCACTTTGACCCCCATTGAGCAAGAAATTGAGAATGACCAGGAAATTTGTCTTGAAAGGGGAAAAATATAGCTTGAAATGCTACTTGAGAAGGCCAATAGAGACACTAAGATGCTTCGCCACATGGCCTATCACTATATGACTCGGAACAAAATATGCAATATAAGGATGAGGAAGCTTAAGGCAAGGTTGAAAAAGGCCTTGAGAAGAAAAAAGGAGCATGAAAAGATAAAAATCTTGGTTGAGGCCTCACTATCCCATTAAAGCAATTAATGAGAGTGCCTTGTGCCAAATCTGGGCAAGTTTTGGTGAGTTTTTGTCATTTTGAAAATTTGAAATTTTCCAACACAAAAAATTGCATTAGGTGCGTTGCGCCATCGACGCTATGCTTTTGACTGGGAGACTTTTTGGAGAAATGGTTTTGATATTCAGATTCAACATGATGAGAACATCAATCCTTGAAATTTTCAGCATTTTTGGAGAAAATCTTGGTCACCTAAAGGTCAAAAAACCATCAAAAAATGCCCTCTCTACCTCTTTTTGGACACATAGGAAGTAGCCTTGGGAGATTCCACATTTTAGGGGACAAATGACCTCCAAATGAAAAAATTCAAGATGTTCCAGAAACGAGATAGGAAGAAATTTCCAATGAGCTATCTTGGGCTCAATTTGGCTAAGGGGAAGGCCTCCAAAATGAGCTGAGAAGGGGCGCTACACATAAGACACGTGGCGTTACACATAGAATGAGTTTGCTCAAAAATCCAAATTTCGCCTAGTTTTTCTACAGTTTGACTTTTTCTCTCATTTTGTATAAATTTATGATTGAAAATGATGTTATGCCATGTAAATATAAATGTAAAATAACCTTAGGAGGTAGATTCATCATTTTGAAGTGGTTTGAGGGTGAATGAATTAGTTTTCATGGTTTTAGAGGCAAGTTGTTCCGCTGCCTATATTCCCGTTCCTAGTTTAGATAAGGTTGAAACAGCCCCTTATCTCTTGGATTTGACCCTTGATGGATGCATAGGTGGTTTTCATGTCTATATTATGTATTTTCTTCCTCATTTTTAAAGGTTGGAGTCTTTTGGATGCTCTGAGCTACATTGTACATCTCTACAGTAGTTTGGCAAGGAAATAAACTAGAATTTGCAGCTATTTTTGTGGGATTGTTATGGTAATGTGTTTTTTCATAGTTTCTCCTTCTATCATTAGTTTTTATCATGTGTTATGTGTGCCAAAATCTATTTCATTCTTCTAAACTAAATGAAATCAAGATAAATGGGTAGAATACATTAGTAACAGTACTATGCCTTGGGAATACATTTAGTTTTTGATGTTTTCAGATGTTTGAAGAGGACTCATGATCTCTGCATGCCCTCCTCAACTCCTCACCAGTCTTAAACCTACCATCTTATTCAATTCCAAGTGCTTAAACACCTACCTACCTCGCCCCACAAAACACCTTGCATTCTTGACTTCATTTCCGAGACCCAAAGCTGCCTACTCCATTTGATCCAGCAACAAAACCATCAAAATCAGCCAAAAAACCATAGAGCTACTATACCTAGCCTAAAATCCATATTTAATTTAGTCATCTCAATTGAGATTGACAAGGAGAGAGCCATTTCCTGACCTGGTAGTGCTAGCTACCAAGTTAAGCTTGGTTTGTGGTTATCCTAGGATTGCCTCCCTTCAGCCTGAGGTCAATCTAGGCTCTAACACCACATTCACACTTTGACATCTTTAAAAACAACTGTTGTTTTCTCAAGACATCATGTACATTTTTTACATGCATGACATGTTCATCTTTGGATTCGCTGAATATATGTATATCATCTAAGTACAAAATGAAAAAGTCATCTATAAATGGTATCAATACATCATTCATAACTCTCATGAATGTAGATGGAGCATTTGTAAGACTGAAAGGCATAACAAGCCACTCAAACAATCCTTGTTTAGTTTTAAATGCTGTTTTCCAAATGTCTTCTTCAGCTATTCTAACTTGATGATAACCGCTTTGTAAATCTAACTTAGTGAAATAATTTGAATACCTCAACTGATGAAGAAAATCATTAATTCTTAGGAGTGGATAACGATTCTTTACCGTGATTTTGTTAAGTGCACGGAAATCGACACACATGCGCCAGATTTCATCCTTCTTTGGCTCCAAGACAATGGGTGAACCACATGGCGAAGTAGATGGGCGTATGATACCTTTGTTCAACAATTATTGAATTTTCTTTTTGATTTCCATGCTCTCCATAATCAACATGCGATACATACCAATATTTGGAAGTGGAATATCCTGCTGCAACTGAATCTCATGCTGAATTCCCCTCTTGGGATATGAACGAACTAGATACTTTCACACTGCCTCATGAAGCATTGTGTTAAAGCTAAGGTGGACGGCATCCCACTGGTGTACGGACTCATGAACCCACTGGTGCAAGGTAACCTCTTTGGTTCTGGAAACATCTCGCCATGCTTTCTTACCACATCAAACAAATCAGATTTCAATTTTTCATCATAGCCTTCAAAAGATTCATAATAAATATCATTCTTTTTATTGATCATAAGAAGCACACAATTTTTACTTGCATTTACTAGTCTCTTCATCTGCCCTGCATTAACCAAATAAATGTTCAGTTTTTTGCGATGGGCTCTTACAATGTACTCCACCCCATTCTTGAGCAATAAGTATTTTTTTTCATGGCGATAAAATACTTCTTTCCTATCATACAAATAAGGACTACCCAAAATGATTCCTGAGATTTCAAGCGGAACTACATCTAACTCAACTTCATCAATGAAATATTCAGTAATGGAAAACTTGAATAAGCACTTCCTTGTTATCTGTAAGTTTTCATTGTTGACTATCCAACTCAATGGATATGGATTATGATGAGGTACAGTTTCAAGGTTTAGTTTTTTACCAAATCTCCTGAAATTAAGTTTGATTGTGAACCACTATCGAATAATGCATCAATCTTTGTATGATTTGAAATCACCCTTACATGAAACAACTTTATTCTTGATTCTTGATTTGTAGTGTTGTTTTGACTGTTTGAGGAACTAGTGCTTGAAACAAATTCTTTCCCTTTTGTGACCATGGCTGAAATCTTGGTCTCATCACCAAAATCTGAACCAAGGTCATGTTGTCTGGTAGCGATCGTTTTTGTTTTCCCTTATTGTTTTGTTTCTTGGGCCTTAGTTTAGGATGTAATTTCCAACAATGGGTTTCATCATTCCCAAATTTGGAACAATGTTGGCATATAGTTTTATCCCCTTCTTTCTTTACACTTTCATTCTTCTTTCCCTTCCACCCCCCCTTCTCTTTCTACTTACCCTTGAAAGGATTCTTCTTAATACTCTCTTCCTGAATGTTCTTTCCTCTTGCTTCAAGGTGCATGGCTTACACACAAAACTCATCCAAATTTCTTGGATTGTCAAACATAAGGATAGTATATTTCAAATAGGAATGTAAACCCCCAATATATTTCAATAGTGTATCTTGGGAATTTAAGTTTACTCCTAACAACAAAGCCCTCTTTCTAAACTCATGTGTATAGTCTTGAACTATTTTCCCTTCAAGCTGCCTAAAATTCTGCCAACTCATGATGGTTTTTTGCATATAGGCTAAAGGGTAAAATTATCTTTTAATTGCAAAAACAAATTCAACCCAAGAAATGGATATATTAACATGAGTTCACATTTCCTCTTGAGTCTTTGCTTCCCACCATACTAATGTTGCTCCTTCTAGCCTCAATGAAGCCAACTGGAGCTTTATGTCATCTTCTTGAAGGTTCTGAATTCTACAGTATACCTCCAATTGTGGAATCTAATTCTCTAACTTTTTTGCATTCACTTCACCATTGTACATGAGAAGTTCAATCTTAATGTCCAATTGAGTAAGGGAGTTTTTCCTTTTGGGGTTTTTGAATAAGTATGGACAATTTTAGTGGTGGTAGTGGAAGATGATGCTGTGCGAGATGATGAAGATGATGAGGAATATGATGAGGATGGTGGAGATGGAGGTGGCTTTCCACCATTACCCTTTTAATCCTTCTTCTCATAATTTTTATCCTCTGAGCTTCCTTCTCCATGTGGAGGTTTAGAACTCTCTCCAACCATTCTAATTTTCTTCTCTTCATAGAGGACTTTAACCATCTCAGTTAAAGTGTATAAATATTTCTTAAATTCTTCCTCTTCTGAAGAAGGTCCTTTAGGCTCTCTTTCTCCAAGCATAATGGTTGTGGATTCAGGCTCAGAAACTGGTACTGCTTGTACCTCTTCAATCTTAGTTGAAGGAAAAACTTGAGGAGTTTCAAGTGTAGCTGAAATTGGAACTTTGGGTGGTGGAGATTGTGGCCTTGTGGTTCTCCTTCTTCTGGGAATAATCTCAGGAGTTTCAAACAACCATTTCCCTTCTCTCTCTACAACTTTAACCTTGTAAGCATCATAATTTTGCAACCATTAAAACCCTAATTGCACAGGATATAAAATTGATATGTTATTAAATGTTAGTTTTACCGTGCCAACTTCAATTACAGATTTATAAACATGTGCTTGTTCATTTCTTCCTGTACATAAGTTTCCTCAGTTTTTTGGTGATTGAAACATGTAAATTACATTAAGTTTTAAGTGACATTCATAAGAAAAATAGATTAAAAGAACAATGTTGAAAAATAGCAGTAAAAAGTATAGTAAACCATCAAATAGACACATAACACAATGTTTTGATGAAGGAGTTCACCACTCCTGGGCTACATCTCCTTGGTCCAACTTCCATGGCTTAGGCCTATGTATTAGCTAAATATGGAAAAATCTACTGTTTACAAAGCTCTAATGCTCCTGATACCTACACCAATGCGTTCAAAATGTCGAAATTCATAAGAAAAATAGATTAAAAGAAAAATGTTGAAAAATAATAGTAAAAAGTACAGTAAACCATCAAATAGACACATAACACAGTGTTTTGATGAAGGAGTTCACCCCTCCTGGGCTACATCTCCTTGGTCCAGCTTCCATGTCTTGGGCCTCTGTTTTAGCTCAATATGGAAAAATATGTTATTTAAAAAGCTCTACTACTCCTCATACCTCCACCAATGTGTTTAGAATGTCGAAATTAGCTAGGAGCACCTTTTCCTAAGCTCAATTTGGTAAAAAATTGCTCCAGTTATGGTTATGATAGGTTTTCCCTTGAAAAGCTCCTCCAAATTTGGAAAACTCTAGTTAGGGCCACTAAATTTGGGGTTGGCGCCAAAAATTTTAGAACCTCCAAACACTAAAAGGACCTTAATTAATTTTAAGCACGCTTAACTAGTGGATTAGCGCTTAATTACCATAGATTAGACTAACGGTTTCCAAAACCGTTGGCGGTTTCGTCGGAGGGTCACATGCAGTGGTTAGTGGCATGGCTTCGTAGCGCTGGCCACCATGCTAACTAACCTTAACATTAACCGTAATCCATTCACATGTCATGGAGACTGTTGGAGTTTTGAAACCGTTGGATGTCATAATCATAACCTTAACCCTTTACCCGTTGCATTCACATGTGGCCTAACTGTTGTGGTGAAGGTTTGTGGTGCCGTTGTGTTAATTACTTGCGGTAACCACGTTTGCGTTCACATGGGTAGGGTTGGTATGTGGGCTGACCCTCCCCTAACCGCCAAACTTGAACCCATTAAATGAATGTGGAATACAATATGGTTAAGAAACACATGGTAGCATATATGGTTAAGACTTATGGACTATGTGCTAGAGGTCGCGGGTTCGACCCCGACCTCCACCAAAATTTTACTCCTTTGCGCCAAGTTTGCCTAGGTCGTTGGGAGGTGCCCTATGGCGGCCTCTAGGTTTTCTGCGTCACCTACCACGTTAGCAATACAGATTGCTGATTGTGCAGTGATTGTGTATTTTTTTTGGAAACTTTTGCCTATTTAGAAAAGTGAACAAAACACAATAAATTCGTCATATAGGCTTTGTTTTTAGTGAAACAAGTTCTGTTAGGATCATTTTTGCAAGACGGATGTGGTCATTCAAGTTTCAAACCATTTTGAGAAATTTGATTTTTGAGCTAAATACTGAGCGTCTGATCATACCATATACACGAAGTTGGGTATTAAGGACTCAGAGTGACATATAGTACTCAAGTACCATGGCTATATGCACAAATATATATAGGAAGAAATGGCGTTCCTAGACATCTCACTTGGCACGATGTACCGATATACTATCAAGATCAAGAAAAAATTTAAACAAAAAAAGTGGGACTTTGGATCTGCAAATCCGAAGCAGGGAAAAAATACCTCCAAGCTACAGAACAAGGGACCAAGCCAAGAAGGAATGACCCAAGAAAACTCCTCAAAGCCACAATCAAAGAACACTAGAAGGAAGCCCCACTCAGAACATAAATGAGTGTCGTGAGAAGCAGTCACTGGTGGCCAAGCTAAAAGCTTCCAAATTAGATGCATGTTCCGAATCAGAGTTGGAAATCGACAATGGGAAATAGACCATTGATGTAGAACCTAGCTCAACCATTGCCACCACCAAGGTCAAGAGGATTGAACTTGAAGATCTAGAGGAGGGTGAGTGTATGTTCCACTCACAAATGTGGGTGAAGGGTTCATCGTTGCAGATCATTGTCGACAACGATAGTCAAAATAACCTCAACTCAAATGAGGTCGTGAAGCGATTGCATCTACTGACAACATAACACCCGTAGTCATACACCATTAGATGGCTCCACTTAGGGTGAGATCTCTGCATCAGCCAATAATTCAACGTTCCCTACAACATCAAGCCCTTTTGTTGGGTGCAAGATCCCCCAAGGGCAGTTTTGGGGCTTAAAGCCCATATTTTGGCCCAACTTTTGTAATCCAAATGTAAAGACTCCGCCTTTTGTGGTCATAGAGTGCATAGATGTTAAAGATTCATAGGGTTGTCCACCCTTATTTTGATAATGTAATGTTGGTTGTAAAATATCTACCCATGGTCCGCGGACCATGGGATTGTATAAATAGAGCTAAGCTCTAAGTAGTTAGGGCAACGAAGATAGATAAAAAAATCAATGATGGAATGATGTATGAGAGATAGCTCTGAGTAGAAGTCTAAGTTTTGGGTCATAGCGTAGGTAGAAGCTCTGCAGCTGAGTGTGCAGAGGCCTAGAAGTCCGCAGTTGAGTGCGAAAGGCGGGTCGAGTCTGTAAGCATCTAGGATTATCAATAAAAGAGAAGTATTCTATAATTTCTATGTCTTTATTTCTTGTTTATGCATCTATTATATTGGGTATGAATTTCACTTCTAATGTTTATATGATGCGCGAATGTGAATAATTGTACTAGTTAAGTGAACATAAGTAAGAACATCTGTTTACACAAAGCTAACTAAGATTCACTAATAAGATAAGTAAGATACTTAGCGTAGTTTGATAAATATCATAGATCACTGCCCTAGCAGCACAAAAGCATATTAGCCCCTAGTTAGGGCTGTGTGGAAGCCGATTGTAACATTTCGTGAAGGTGCTGAAGGGTAGAACAAAGGGATAAGAAATCTATGCGAAGGCGGGTATAGTTGGAATAAACCGACATCACATCCATCTCAAGGGTGCGGAAACTTGGTTCCAGCATCCCCCGATACTGCTTCGGGTGAGACTTCAGTTCATGCTCCATGAGCTTATGCCGAAAGGGCCAGTAGTGTAGGGATTTGTTTGGCTAACTAACGTTGAACCTGGGTCAAGCCCTCACAAGCCAACACCTTCACAAATGAGGTACTGTGTGATGTTGCTCCCGTTGAAGTTTGTGATGTATTATTAGGCCAACCATACTTGTGGAAGCATCATGTTATGTATGAGTCCAGGAATCATGCTGTTATTATTACTTTGTGCAGTAATTTATATAGGATAGTTTAGGTAGACCCACCTACCACGATTTATTTGATATTTGCTAAGAAATGTAGTAAGATCATCTCCCAAACCAGGAATTTTGTTTTTTTTTCTAATTCACTCTAAAAGTAAGGGGAAGATCGTGGCCACATCCATGACCCCTAGGAAGGGTTCCTCCACAGAGGAAAAATTAGGTGGATAAGGTCATGAAATAATACAGGGACATCTTCTCCTCACCCTTAGGGGTACCTTTGCACTATCAGGTCAAGCATTCAATCAATTTGACTCTGAGAGCACGTCTACCCAATGGGCTGATATACCACCGCCCACTTCTGGAAAACGAAGAAATCAAGCGACAGTTCCAAGAGTTGATACAAAAAGTGCACATCTGACCAACTTCCTCACCTTGTGGGAGTCCAATTGTACTCGTAGAAAAGAAGGATGGGACCTGAAGACTATGCATTGACTATCAGGCACTGAATAAAATCATGTTCAGGAACGTGTATTCAATCCTATAGATTGATGACCTCCTTGTCTAGCTTAAGGGGACCAAGTAATTGAACAAGATTGATTTGAAGTTTGGCTATCACCAGGTTCCAATAGAACCCATAGATGTATGGAAGACTACCTTCATGTCCAAGGAGGGCCTTTTTGAGTGGTTGGTCATGTCATTTGGCTTGACAAATGCCCCTACAAATTTTATGAGGCTAATGGATGATATCTTATGTCCCTTCACCAACTTGTTCATGGTTTTATACCTAGACGACATCCTCATCTCTAGCAATAGTTGGGAAGATCACTTGCAACATATTCGTTAGGTCCTTTAAACCCCGCGACAACACAAACTATGTGCCGACTTGGAGAAATGCACCTTTGGCATGAACCTGGTCCAATATTTGGGTTACATCATTGATGATAAAGGTGTGCTCGTGGATCAGGCTAAGATCTAAGTCATGCAGGATTGGCCAAAACTGACCACTCTAACAAAGCTTCACAACTTTTTGGGCCTTGCCAATTTCTATTGAAGGTTCATGTTGGGATCCTCTCATATCACTTGGCCTTTGAGTCAAGTTATTAAGGGAGGAGAGAAAGAAAAGTTTTTCTGGTCCGGTTCCCAACAGAAGGTGCTCATTGGGTTGAAGCAATACCTTTTCTCTGCACTAATACTTGCATTTCCATGCTTGCAACAACCATTTAAAATTGAAATAGATGCCTCCGACTATGCTATTGGTGTAGTTCTCACCCAACAAGGGAATTTAGTGGCCTATAATAGTGAGACAATTCAAAAAATACAATTCAAAAATACCCCACCTATGATAAAGAGATGTATTCCATCATGAAAGCCTACCAACGATGGAAACATTACATTATGGGGAAGGAGACAATCATCCACACATCACTAACCTCTTTAGTTTATACAAACAAAAGGGAAGCTACAAAATGAACACCATCATAAATGGTCCAAATATATGCAACAATTTCATTGGAACATTAAGTACAAGAAGGGAAACACCAATAATGTTGCAGATTACCTTAGTCAACCACTAATTAAGGTGCTAACCACTGTTCTCTACTCTTGTGGGAAGGATACTTTTTCATGGCCTCAACTTTACAAAAAAGATCCAGCACTTTCCACCACATACTAGATGTTGATGAATGGAAAGTAAGTTTTAGACTTCCACCTCCAGGACGCACTGTTATGCCACCTAGGACACCTTTGTGTTCCTTCAAGCGAGCATGCCAATATGATTTGGGAGGTGCACTATAATCGGTTCATAGGAGAATTTGGTGTAGAGAAGACAATGGTAGTACTGCACAAGTATTTTAATTGGCCAAATCTCTAACATGACATTGGAAACTATATCAGGTCCTACACTTCTTATGCCATCACCAAGCCAACCATTAAGAAGTATGTCCTATATACAACTCTACCTACTCTTAGCTAGCCTTGAGAATCCATCTTCATGGACTATATGTCTGGCCTTCCTTCTACCAAGCATGAAAATGACTTTGTATTTGCGGTCGTTGATATATTTTCTAAGATGACCATATTGGCTGCCTACAAAAAGAGTGTCATAGAAAAATCCGCTACCAAAATTTTCTTTGAACAAGTGTGGGTACATTTTGGGATCCCACAAACTGTTATATCAGATCAGGATAATAGGTTCCTCAATGCATTCTGGTTGAGCTTGTTACTGCTCAAACTAGTAGGGGTCTTATGAGGGGATAATATAGAGAAACTACTAGGTCAAGGGGAAACAATGGAGAGATATCCCACTGTCACCTCAACTAAGTCTCCCTGTTGTCTACAGACTTTCACCTATGGGAGGAGACCTAGTATAGGGGGAATCACTAGGAAGTATGGATTTATGAATGGATAGAGAGTGATTCCCAATGCCTATTCACAAGAGAGGCTCAATTGGATAGATTGCATGCTTCAAGGCAACGTGGTAGGCTTTCTAGGAAGGGTTAAGAGGATTCTTGAATTTAGATTTGGAGGATATGCCTTAAAAATGGGTTTCTTAGACCTAAGGATCCCTATGGATAAAAGGCTTCTATGTAATCCTTGTGGAATTAGAGTTACAAAGTTGTGGGAACACACAGAGCCAAGTGGACCCAAAACTAGGTCAAGGGTATGGAGTTGATCAACCAATGAGGGGCTTTACCTAATTAGGTTAGGGAATAAGATCAAATGACTAATTTTATTTTGATATTTGAATGCAATGATCCTAACAAGGACACTAACCCTCGTAAATATAGGGAAAAAATTGGTATTGTGGCTAGGGCTTGATGTATCTCAGGATTCCATCATTGAATTTGCTTCAAACTTAGAGGGCCTCTAGAAAAAATCCCAACGCATTAGTGGACCAAAAATCAGGATGATTGGATGGCTAGAATGGATTTTGATTGATGCCCTAAATGACTTATTAGGGCTAGGCCTAGAAAGAGAAGGAGAAGGCGAGATAAATAATCATTTAAGTGACCACCAATGGTTGGATCAGTTCCTTGCCTTTGGGAGAGATGGAGTCAAGGTGAATTTATGATTTGGAGAAAATTAACTCAATCAAGGAGGCCTCTAGAAAACTTTGCATGGAAATTAAGGCATGAGAACATCTTCCCAAAGAATTTATACTTCAATTTTCTATGTTTGATGACCTATCAAGGCGTTTTCAATAAAAATAATGTCTAGGAACATTCACCCATTCATACATGACACATGAAATGTATGAAACACTTTAATAGATAAAAAAATTCCAGCATTTCACATAGAGTAGCAGTAAATTTAATACCTCGGTAGCGAAAATCCCAACAACATTCATGTGATATGATAAATACAAGAATAAACATGAAAAAGAAATATCCTACATGTACAATGCGTATATCCAACCATCAAATCATGACAAGAATGAAGCTCCAAGACCAAGAGAATAGTATCCAAACATCAAAATTCATCCATGAAACTAAACTCGTCCTCCAAAGGGGAATATGAAATTCTCCAAGTAGCTAATAATTCCAAATCCATGTGATGATGAGAGAAATGAATCACCTCTCATCAATTTATATGATCTCTAGAGAGTGCGATTTTTCTAATTAGGCCTAATTTAGCCCTAAATAATAAAAAATGGGCAATAATAACATCCCTTGGTGACAAGCCCACTAAGATAGATCAATAATTAAAAAAAATCTTCTCAAGGGGGCAGAATAATCAATATAATGAGTCATTTGGCCATTGAGAAGGCCTAATGAATTCCAAATTGTGCCATGGTGAGAGAGTGGACTTCAAACATAGCGGAAAAGGGGTTGGCCCCTTGTTTCCCAAGCAAGTCACACGTGGTGCTCCCATATGTGTGTGGGGGCACAAGGACATCCTCATGGGTCTCCAAGTGGATCGATAATGCCCATAAACCATCTGTAAGGGTTAGGATGGTGATGTAAGCCCTCCCTTTATCTCTTCCAGTGAGACACATCCTCATCTGGACCCTCAAACATATGCCAAGTGTATGGTGCAAGTGTGGAGCCGGCTGGGCGTGGTGAACTAGGTGCATCATCCTCATTAAAAATGGTGGAACACGAGCAATCAATGAGTTTTGCTGGGGATGCATGAAGTACTCTCTTCTATGGTGGAGGCCCATGGCTCTTAATGCTCACCCTACAAGTTCTAATGTGGCCCTATGGAGGGCTTGGACTCCATAAAAGAAGACCAAACCCAAAATGGGAGACACACTTGCAATCCTGCATATGAACCAATGCACCCCCTTGTCCTCCAATACAACAAATCATCAAAATAATCAAGTAAAAGAGCTTACAAATCATGAAATCAATGTGGAACTTCATGGTGGCATGCCCTTCCATAGCAGGATTTGGCATGTACAAGTGTCTCCAAGCTTAATAATCGGGTTAACCAAGGACCCTATTAGGTGGTTGCAACTGTTAAAGGCAACAACATGTCCATGGTAGATCCATCAAGTGGTAGGTGGAAAGTGATATAGTCATGGAACGAAATGGGGACCAGGGGAATGCTCCAAGCCACATGTCATGGTACAAGGGTAGCTATGATAAGGGAAGCCCACACTCGGGTATATGAGTGTAAGAGGGAGAAAATCGTGGTACATGAGTTACCCCAACCTTTGTTTTTCCACCCTCCTTCATATGCATTTTTCCTTTGATTTTTCTTCATAACTGCTCGGGGCTCCAAGGGATGAGAGCATAATTTGTAGGATATAGCAATGGACACCACCTTAAGGTGGGGAATTCATCTCCCATAAAGGGTTGGGACAACCATGGGTTCCTTAATGATGGAGGGGGCTCATCTAAGGCCCATAGGAACAAGGGTGATGGCCATAAATAAGGGGCAGAGTTCATGCATGGCCTTTTCCCACGTGTTAAATTTGTATGTCTCGACCATCTTTTGCATTTTTTGGTGCATTTCGTGTTAAAAGTTTCCAAATTACACTTTTTCTTTTCTTTTTACTTGCATCAACCTATGGGCATCGTTTTAGGCCCTACCCAAAGTGTGGAGAAGGGGAAGGAGAAGGATAACCTTATGTGGACCCAATGGACACATGTGGACCTGAATGGGAAAAATGATGAATGGGTTTAAAATGAGTGGAAATGGATGATGTATATGGTGTTGAGAAGTGGGACCATGCAACCAAAATCAATATTTCCCATGTAGTGCCAACCCTAAAGCTAATGGCGAGTAAAGGAGACCCCACTGGACTAGGATATAAGGCTAACCACCTAATTGGTTAGAGGAGATAAGAGTAGAGACCTATCCCACTCTTTCCACCGAATCCCCACACCAATCCTTGCCCAAAATTATCCATGATAAGTAAGGAAAATTACTCAACCATACCAATGAAAAGCCATACCTTTAGGGTCGGGTGGCCCACCTTCAAACATACGATCATAAAATATGGGCGAGGGACCACATGGCTGGCTCAGGTTGTGGAGATAATGGCACATAAAGCTATCTGGTGGCTATAAGGGGCTACTGGCTGCTGACTGAGGACCATCTAGGAGAAAACATTTCTCCTATGAATACTACCCATAGGTGGTGGGTAAAATCTGGGTCCAACTGGGACATGAGCTCTCAGAAAGGTGCACAAAGCTACTCGAACATGAGGTCATGATAACACTAGCAATCTCTTGATGCTGCAGGTCTATTACTTGCACATATCAAAGACCAAGCACACTAGGAAACATGTTTTTTTGGTGTCTCATGATCAACCATGCTTAGTATTATGCCATAAAATCAACAAGAAAGTAAAATAAAATTTCATGCAATTTTAATCTAAATGAAACTGATCTATCATGATAATATCATATGACGTTAGTTCAATTGAGAAAATCAACATGCAATGTATCCTACCCTAACATGCATATAATACAATGTCAAGTGTCAAGGAAAGGGGTGATACGACTCAACTTGATCGGTTGCGACCAAAGTTCATAGTTGAGTTTGGAAATGTATTAATTATCTTCTCTGACCTTTCCATGAATCTTGATAGGAAAAAGATTTTTATTTACCATGACCACATCCCCAACATTATATTCCCTTTTAGGCTTCCACTTCCTGTTTGCTTTGTGATTTGGTCGTTTAAGAAGACAAACTTCTTGTGAAGGGAGTATGGGAGAAGGTTTCTCAACTTCATGCATCTTATAATATGGGATTGGCCCTGGCTTGACCACATGAGTAGGGTAGGTAGGCTCTCCATAAAGAATGAAATGGGTCCCATCAGATTGTGGAATGGTGACTTATGATAAGTCCATTTGAAGTTGAACACCAACAGTGGCTCCCCATTTCCTTGATAATAACATCCCTTAAACATCATGGATATATATGACCACAACATCCATAAGAAGTGATATATTAGGATCCATAGCCAAATAAAACTTAAGATATTTTATGAGGCCCTCTACTTTAACGAATTGGGAGTTGAAACCACACACACTTCTATAATTTCGAGTGATGTTAAGATCTAATTGCTTCATGACCTTTAGTTGCATGATATTCATAGAATCCTTTGAATCTAACATGCAGTTATATAACAAAAGGTCATTGATGGCTAAGGTGAGTAGGAATGGCTCATGCCCTTGGTTTAGATCGAGAAGATGGATATTTTTCATTGCTACAAGTATTTCCTCCCCTTTGAAACCCAAGGATTCCTTAACTTGCCATTGTTCTCGAGGAAGCTTCAAAATCTCCTTTAATAGAACTTGTACAATCATATTCCCTACATTGGTCTCTAAATTGATATCAGGCTCAACCTATGGATCCTTATCCTTTTTGGTGGGCTCTTTCTTTTGAGGATCCTTTTTGGGATTTACTTTCTTGGAAGGATCCTTCTTAGGGGGTTTTAAGGAGAGGCTCTTTGTGAGAGACCTGCTTTGTAATTGAGTCATTCTTATTGGTTTCCTTGGAGGTTGTGGGGTTTTCATTGATATTATTTCATGAATATTGGACCCCTTTGAATCTTCCAATATCATTGGGGTTGAGGTTTGGCTCCCTTTTCTCCTCCTTGATAGTCACCTCACTAATAAGAGGATGGGTATATGCACCTCCAAGAAAAATGTTAAAGGCTTCAGATTCCATAATATTAGCCTACTCATTGACTTATTCATATTCACTCTCATCCTCATCAATTTGTTCATCCTCAGAGGATGAATACTATTCCACAACTTTTTTTGGATCCAAAGTGTTGGGGACTTGAGATGAGCTTGGCTTATCCTCCTCATTTTTATTGCTAGGGAAATGTTTCCCTTTGGAAATATAACTTGATTTTTGGGTCCTTTCCAAGGAAACGAGCTTGTTGATGTAGAACTTATCTTATGAGTTCATGTCCTCATTGAGCTTATAAACTTTCATAAGAAGAACTAAAAGGGTTTTTTTCGATTTGATCTTTGGATTTTCCCTTCTTGAATTCAACCTTAGCCTTAGGGTGTTCATCTACATCCATCTTGGAAAGTGTAGGTTTTGCTCAACTTCCATGACCACCTCTTTAGCCTCAACTAAGGTCTTGGGTTTCTTATCCCTTAATGCATATGTTAGATGACCACCCACAAATTTGATAAATTTTCTAGTATACTAGCATCAGGGGATTTCAAATGGTTGGGAAGGTCCCTAAATACCCTATCAAAATTTTGGATAAATTCCTTGATGTCTTCACTTCCCCTACTTATTTGGTAAAACTTCTCAATGTTGAAAGTTCCTTGCACATCAGATGACCTTATTCTCATGAACATATCCTGGGGGAAGACTAAGGTACGGCTCCCTTTATTTCCCTTCAAGAGACATAGAAAAAGCATTATGATCATGTCTTCATCAAATACTAACATAAGAGAAATGTTCCAATAGAATTCTTCGACTTGGTCAGAGGCGCTTATGGTAGAATCACCTTTGAACTTGGGCAATCAGTTGTTATACTTCTCAGGTAAAGCTTTGGGGTCATTACTCAAGTTTAGAGTGGAAAATACACTAACCAAACGCCTTTCACTTCTAGTATTTTTGGTTGGTCTTGGTCTAGGTCAATGCAAGAATCCATTGCCATATTTGAGGTAGGATTATCAACCTCTTCAAACTCAGGGAGAAAGGAAGTTATAAAAAGTGATGGAGCTCATTCTCCCTTTATTACAACAGACCTAGTCAAAGGAGGAATATTGTCATCTTCAATAAAACTAGGGGATTAAAAAATGAATGGATTTTCTAGAGGAATAGTTGAAATTTCGTCTATGAATCAATTCCTCGATGATCCACTAGGGAGGTAAATCTTCTTCCTCCCTGGAAACGTCGAAAAAATATTACCTCTCATACTAGCATGGATCTTAGGAGGGGATCCTATAGAGAAACTACTAGGTCAAGGGGCAACAATGGAGCGATAGCCCACTATCACATCAGCTAAGGCTCCCTTCTCTTTAGATACATTCACCAATGGGAGGAGACCCAATATAGGGGGGATCACTAGGAAGGATGGATCTATGAATGGATAGAGAGTGATTCCCAAGGCCTATTCACAAGAGAGGCTCAATTGGATAGCTTGCTTCCTTCAAACAAAGTTGGTAGGATCTATAGGAAGGGTTACGAGGATTCTTGATTTTAGGTTTGGAGGATATGCCTTAACAAGGGGCTTCCTAGGCCCAATGATCCCTATTTATAAGAGGCTTCTATGAAATCCTTATGGAATTAGAGTTACAAAGTGGCGGGACCAAATAGAGCCAAGTGGACCCAAAACTAGGTCAAGGATATGGAGTTGATCAACCAATGAGGGGCTTGACCTAATAAGGCTAGGGAATAATATCAAAGGACTAATTTTATTTTGAGATTTGAATGTAATAATCCTAATGAGGACACTAACCCAAGTAAATATAGGGCAAGAATTGACCTTGTGGATAGGGATTCCTGTATCTCGGGATTCCACCATTGAATTTGATTCAAACTTGGAGAACTTATAGACAAAACCCTTGCACATTAGTGAACCAAAAATCGAGGTGATTGTATGGGTAGAAGGGAGTTCGATTGATGCCCTAGGTGATATATTATGTGTAGGCCTATAAATCGTAGGAGAAGATGAGAAAAATAATTGTTTAAGTGACCACCATTGAATGGATCAATGCCTTGACTTTGGGAGAGATGGAGTCAAGGTGAATTTATGATTTGGAGAAATTTACCCAATCAAGGAGGCATCTAGGCAACTTCACATGGCAATTAGGGCATGAGAGTGGCTAGCCAAATATTTTATACTTTGATGTGCTATGTTTGATGACTTATAAAGGTTTATTCAATAAAAATAACCTCTAGGAACATTCAACCATTCATACATGACACATAAAATGTATGTATCACTTCAATAGATAAAAAAATTCTGCCATTTCACATAGAGTAGCAGTAAATTTCAGACCTAGATAAAAAAAAAATCCTAGAAACATTCATGTGATATGATTAATACAGGAATAAACATTCCATGTATAATGAATATATCCAATCATCAAACCATGAAAAGAATGAAGCTCCATGACCATGAGAAGAGTATCCAAACATCAAAATTCATCCATGAAACAAAACTCATCCTCCAAAAGGGAATGCAAAATTATCCAAGTAGCTACTAATTCCAAATCCAAGTGATAATGAGAGAAATGAATCACCTCATCAGTTTATATTATATATAAAGAGTTTTATTTGCCTAATTAGGCCTAATTGAGCCCCAAATAATAAAATAATGTGCAATAATAACATCCCTTGGTGACAAGCCCACCAAGATAGCTCAATAACATAAAAATAAACCTCTCAAGAGGGAATAATAATCAATATAATGAGTCACTAGGCCGTTAAGAAGGCCTAATGAAGTCCAAAGTGTGCCATGATGAGAGAGTGGACTCCAAACATAGTGGAAAAGGGGTCGACCCCTTGTTTCCCAAGCAATTCACATGTGGTGCTCCCAAGTGGATGTGGGGGCACAAGGGCATTCTCATGGGTCTCCAAGTGGATTAATAATGCATGTAAACCATCTGTAAGGGCTAGGATGATGACATAAGCCCTCCCTTTATCTCCTCTAGGGAGACACATCCTCATATGGACCCTGGAACATATGCCAATTGTATGGTTTAAGTGTGGAGCTGACTAGGCATGCTGAACGTGGTTCATCATCCTCATCCAAAAAGGTGGAACATGAGAAATCACTGAATGGTGTTGGGGATCCATGAAGTACTCTGTGCTATGGTGGAGGTCAATGGTTCTCAACACTCACCCTACGAGTGCCAATGTGGCCCTTTGGAGGGATTGGACCCTATATAGGGAGACCAAGCCCAAAATGGGAGATCCACCTACAATATTGCGTAAGATCCAATGGTCCCCTTTCCCCAAATACAAAAAATCATCAGAATAATCAAGTAAAAGAGATTACAAATCATGGAATCTATGGGGCACTTCATGATGGTATGCCCTTCCATAGTGGGCTTTGGCATGTACAAGTGTGTACAAGCTTAATAAAATGGTTAACTAAGGACTCTATTAGGTGGTTTCAACCTTTAAAGGGGGTGACATGTATATGGTACATCCATCAGGTGGTAGGTGGAAAGTGATATAGTCATGGAACGAAATGGGGACCACGGTAATGCTCCAGGCCACATGTCATGGTACAAGGGTAACTATGATGAGGGAAGCCCACACTCAGGTATATGAGTGTAGGAGGGATAAAATCATGGTACATGAGTTACCCCGACCTTTATTTTTCCACCCTTCTTTATATGACTTTTTCCTTTGATTTGTTTTTCTTCATAACTTCTTGGGGCTCCCGGGGATGAGAGCATGATGTATAGGATATAGCAGTGGGCACACTCTTAAGGTGGGGAATTTCATCACCCATCAAATATTGGGACAACCATTGGTTCCTTAATGATGGAGGGGGCTCATCTAGGGCCCATAGGAACCAGGGTGATGGCCATAAATAAGGGGTAGAGCTCATGTGTGGCTTTTGCTCACGTGCTAAATTTTTATGTCCTGAAGACATTTTGAATTTTGTGGTACATTTACTATTGAAAGTGGCCAAGTTATGCTTTTTCTTTTCTTTTTAGCTGCATTAACCTTTGGGAAGCGTTCCTATCCCAACCCAAAGTGTGGCCAAGGGGAAGGGAAAGGCTAACCCTATGCGGACCAAGTGGACACATGTGGACCCGAATGGGAAAAATTATGAATGGGATTAAAATGAGTGGAAGGAAATGATGTATATGGTGTTGGGAAGTGGGACCACGCAACCAAAATCGAGATTTCCCATGTAGTTCCAACCCTAAAGCTAATTTCCAGTAAAGGAGATCTCATGGGACTAGGGTACAAGGTTAACTACAAAATAAGGTAGAGGAGACAAGAGTGCAAACCTAACCCACTCTTTCGATCGAATCCACCCACTAGTCCATGCCCAAAATTGTCCATGATAAGTAAGGAAAATTACTAAATTATATTAATGAAAAGACATACCTTCACGGTTGGGAGGCCCACCTTCAAACATATGATGATAATAGATGGGGAAGGGACCACCTGGATGGCTTCTGTGGTAGAGATAATGGCACATCGAGCTATCTGGTGGCTATAAGGGGTTTTTATGTGTTGAATGAGGACCATCTAGGAGAAAACAATTCTCCTATGCATACTACCCATGCACCACAGGTTGTCGTAACAGAGCCTTTGGTCATTGTTGGTCACCAAGCTCACCAATTCGACTCCATTCCACCCCCATACTGATGACCAGACAAAGGTTGTCAACAGGATGATAATGCATATACTACAAACACAAAACTCTAAGAATATGTGAACATGGGATGAGGGTTTTCCCTATGTGAAACACAGCTATAACAGATCCCTCCATAACTTGACTAGCCACAACCCATTTCAAGTGGGCCTGCGTTTTCAACCATTACATCCCATTAATGTTGCATTGCCTCTTGTAACTACATAAGAAGAATATGCACATATGCAGTTTGAAGCTGATAAAGCCACCAGGTTTATTTAATACATTCAACACATATGCTAGTAGGTTCATGACATCTTGGATAAAGACAATGCCAACTACAAACAATGACATGATCAACATCGAGTGCCATATAAGTTTCAGGTGGGCGATAAAGTTTGGTTGAATTTGTAGAAAGAATGCCTTATCAGAGCCCATCAGAAGCTTCAACCACTCCAATATAGGCCTTACACCATCACTAAGGCTGTGAGAGACAACACTCTTAAGCTCCATATCCCCCCATTGCTTGGTTTGCACCCAATATTCAATGTGGACTACCTTCGACCATACTTTCCACCATTGTTGGACACATCAGACATTGCCAAGAAACTGACACCAATAGAGGTCAACCTCGACTATATTGAATAGGCCACAACTGATTGGATCATGGACACTGGTGGGCCCCAGTATTGTAGCAATAATGCTACAACTCCTGGGACTCCCTTCTTTAATTTTATCAACCCGGTAGTTCGTAACAAACTTGGAAGCGATGGTGCTGTATGCACAAGTACTAGCTCTTGCCACAACGGTCACTTGGTCAGCTGGCACAAGTCCACTAGGAGCTTAAGCCAACTTCTATGAGCTCTTAGAAGAAGCTTTTTAACTCATGGATGAAAGCTAACTCAAAGGAGGCTAATCTACTTGCAGAAAGAAGCGAAAAGCGGAAAGGAAATGCAAACCCTAATTTTACCAACTAGCCCTACTGATGCAAGAAAGAGGATGGAAGCTACTGAAAGAGATGCCATTAAATTATAGGAAAGTAAAATGCATGTGACTAGGTTACTTCTACATTAAAATATGGCAAAAAACATCTTTTATTTTTTATTTTTGAGTAAGTTGTCAGAATTATCATGCATGTGCTTTAACTGGTTTTTGACTGTGCAGAGGTGGATTGGCAAAAGGAAATGCTTGCAGGAGGTCAGGAAGGTTCAGAGAGGGCCTAAGGGCTCCCTAGCACCCTTCCAGAGAGTTTCATAGAGTTTTTCTATCAAGAAACCACTTTCGTGAGCTTCTACAGGAAGTCTGCAAGGGTTCTACAGGATGTTCTGGAATTTCTAGAGGATGTTCTATAATTTTCTACAGGATGTTCAGAAAGGGGATTTTGGAGGATTGATGGAGGGAGAAAGGTGAAGGAGTGGGTATGGAAGTGAGATAAAGGTGTGAGGAGGTCCAGGACTTGGTGGATGGAGCTGATGAGTGATGAGGATGGTTGGATTTGTTCAAGGAGGGGTAGAGCAATGTTGCACAAAAATATGGAAATTAGGTCAAAGTGGGAAAATGTGGCAAATGAAGGGCAAGAATCTGAGTTAGGGGACAAATCAGGTTGCATGGATGGGGTAAGGATATATGAGGAGGTATCATAGGTACTCTACACGTTATTTCCCAAAACTGATCAACAAAGGCTATGCAAACCAAAGATCTAACTACTTTAACCTAATTTGACCTAGAAACCATAAGCATGATGCACACCAGTTTATTGGCAGAAAATCACGTAAATCAACTATGGAAACCAAGCAAGAATGGATCTGAGCATGTAATCACAACTGGTATCAACTTCTGCAAATGAGAATCTAACACTAATAATTGCATGATGAAGCAAAGACAGTGTTTTTGGTGGTAGCAAGGACACCTTGGTCCTAGCTCATGGTCCCACTGAGGGAGAGGTGAGATTAGAGGTTCTCGATATCCTTTTTCTGAAGATCTTCTCTGTTATTAACCTATCAAATCAATTAGAACATGAAAATCCTTTTTAATCATCAAAAGCAACCTAAATAACAAAACAAGATTTAAATCTAAGTAGCAGATTTTATTCTAAGAATGCAACAAAAACACATAAAGGTAAACAAAGGAGGTACTGGGAAATTGGGTTGGGCCCAACCTCAAGATCTACAACCTCCTGAGAAATATTAGCACTGGTGCAAAGATGGATTCATCTTTATTTCTCAAGAAATAATAGTTACATCAAAAATTGTCTATAAGAAAAAGCTTGAAAATGTGCTGAAATGCAGAGCTAACCTACTGCCTAAAAAATGACTAAAAAAATCACTAAAATCGAACTGCCAACTAGATAACTATTGGCTAACCCAAATGAGGCCCTAAGCCCTCTTATTTATACAAATTGAGGACCCCAACAGTCCTCCTAAACTTTAGGGACTCGGCTGCCAAAACTTGCAGTTAACAACAACTTTACTAGCCCTTGCTCGGCTGCCCTTGTGATAATTGATGTGGTGGCCCTTGAACTCCAAGCTGATGGTGGAGAATTCAAAGTAAGGGCCCATAAATGAAGGTGACACCTTCCTACAAATACTCTCCACGAATTTGGCTACCAAGTGCTCATTTAAACCATTGATTTTGTCTTCAAATTGACCAAAACGACTACACAAAACACACATTAGACTTGTTGGCATAATGACTAACCCAATTCACTCTATTAGCATAAATATAATAAAAA